>JAFVLL020031659.1:0-119650 GCA_021397915.2 Tor tambroides
CCCTCAAGTCTCTGTGATATCCTAGTCTGGAAATATGGCTTAGGTCCCTGCTTCAGTGTAAGTCTATGCGATTTTTCTTGCCCACTTTGTTGCTCACAAGGTGAAAATCGTGATGAAAGCAGCACGATTCACGATAGCAATTATATCTAGCACAACCAAAGTTTACTAAGTTTCCCAAGTACTAATAGTGTTGCTTGATTTGGCAAACTCTACTGTATATAAAATTCAACTGTTAGCCACAGCTCTGTGTATTTCATCTGCAGTTCAGCTTCAAATGGCCTCAATCAGATTTTTGAGCTGGAATTATTCATTTCATAATGTTAAAACTGACGTCATTTGTGCTGGGGATGGTGAGAGCTTGTGTTGACGATATTGTTCCAGCACTTTCTGAAACAGCTTGCGACAGGGATGTATGTAATACACTGGCATCTTGCTGAGTGGCTGTCAGCAGTGAAGGAAAGCGACAGTGGCAATGTTTTCTGGCGCAGACAGCTCTCCACTTCTGTATTGCATTTCCACAGCTCGCTGTTCATTCCAGTGCAACCCTCAAACAAAGTGCAATGTGCAGATGCTATTTTGCTGAGCACCAAAACTTTTATTAGGGGGTATTAGAGACCCATATTTCACTTGATACTTAATATTTTATTACAACCACCTGATTAATTATTTAATATTTCATTAGCATAATCAACAAGATAATACCTACATTAATAACATTATTATTATTAAATATTTATTCTTGTATATGTGTATATAAAGTGTATTTCAATTCTATCGAAATATTTTGAATCAAATATTTAGAATTTAGTTTTGACTGATTATCTATTATTTTATTATTACCGCCTGATTAATTATTTAATATTTTATAAGCATAATCAAATTATTATTAATGAGATAAGACTTGAATAATAATATAAAATATTTTTTGTTTATATATATATATATATATATATATATGTGTGTGTGTTTGTGTTATATTAGATTCTATAAAACAAAAAATAATTTTATGAAAACTACAAATCTCTTTCCTTTTCTTTATTTCTTTCTTCAGTTATTTCTTTATTTATTTATTTATTTATTTATTATTATTCATTCAGTTAGTTTTTGAGTTAGTTGGTAAGTTACTTATTTATTTTAATTATATAATTATATTAATTATAGTTATTATTAAATATTTATTATTATTATTATTATTATTATTGTTATTTCAAAACTAAAGGAATAAATACTCAATTCAACACTACAAACCAGCTCTCTGTCTCAGTACATCTCATAGATTCTTTATAAAAACAGTAAAGTATCATATTAAAATGTTTGAGCATAACCTAATTAATATTCATGAAGTCTTTGTTATGCTGTGATATGAAGACAGCATGATGCCTGATTCTTGCATACACGCACATCTCTCTCTACCCAGCGGCATTATGGGTATTCCTGCCAGAGCATGATCGTGACTCAAAACCCAGGAAGTTTGAGGAAGCACCCGGGGTGTTTGGGTAACAGTCACACGGTTTTAACCCTGTGGCAGTGCTCGCTGTGCAGTGGCTGTGGTGGACTATCACACGAGGTGTAGCAGTCTCTCTCCTGTCTTCTCTGTGTGTGATTGAGGGGCTTTTCAGGCTGATTGCTGCCTCAGTGCTCTAGTGTTGCGCGGCAGGGTCTCGGCAGAGCCACACACGCGTTCACTGAGTTGGAAATCACACAGGATGTCAATTGGAGGGGATTCTGAGACTCTTAATGAGCTCACGGAGCGTGGAGGTTTTTAAACTTAAATCCTTGTCTTTTGTGGTTCATGAGCTGCCTACGCTCAGATCCAGACGTGCAGTTACTGGGACTCTACTGTACCATAAAGGGCTCCTGCAGTGTGCGGTTTATATAGTAACACACACACACACACACACACACACACACACACACACACACAGACACGCACACACAGACACACACACACAAACACACAAACACACACACACACACACACACACACACACACACACACACACACACACACACACACACACACACCCCTATCTTTTTTGAGGGGGCAGCAGTGGCAGTTCTGGCTCACTTGGTGCCCTTGGAAAGATAAGGGGGAAAAAAATAGTGTTTAAGAGTGCTTTTATGGCAGAAAGTGTTTTCTGGGAAGAATTCAATGGAGCTTGTGTTCAAATCCTGAACAAATATATTAAAAGATGCTCTTTTTCAAACAAACAAACAAACAAACAAATAAATATTTGTTATTTATTTTAATATTAATAATATTAATAATTTATATAATTTGTTGATTTTATAAAAAATCCAACCATGAACCAAGACTTCAAGAAATATTTTATGTATTTATTTATTTAAAGAAAAAGTGTAATAATAATAATTATTATAATAATAAACTATTATTATTATTATTATTATATCATAAATAAATCATTTTTTTATATTATTTTAAATTGGAATACAAAAAAGTATTCAAAAATTAACCAATAACAAAAATTGGATTTGTTTGTTTGTTTGTTTTTATTAAATAAAAAAATATATTATAATCATCAAATTTAAAACAATACAACAACAGTAATAACAATTATTATTATTGTTGTTGTTGATGTTGTATTTCTTCTTCTTTTAAATTTGATTGATATAAAATAAAATATTATTTTATTAAAAATTATTATTTGTTGATTTTATAAAAAATACAACCATGAACCTCACTCCAATACATATTTTATTTATTTAAATAAAAATATAATAATAACAACATGAACAACAACAAACTATTATTATTATTATTTTAAATAGTGTAAATAAATAAATAAATAAATAAATGTATTAATTATTTAAAATATTTAAAATATTATTTTAAATTGGAATACAAAAAAAGTCCAACCACACACCATCTGCAAAGACTTATTTATTATTAAAAATGCTATTTATTTGTTCATTTAATTATTAACACGTGATCATCATGAATTTTTTTACTGTATGAAAAAGAGCATCTTTGCCAAAATGTTGTGATGTATTTTTCAGCATGTGCTGCATGAAGCTTCAAGAGAGTTTCAATAAATAACACCACTAGTTCATTTATTCAACTAATACCTGAAACCAACAGCACCGTGATGGTAAAATCCATGCACTAAATATGTTGAATTTCAATAGCCACAGCAAAGCGCCACATCAGCGCAGATGGTGACCGGCTCCACTGGATTGCGGGTGGTTAGTGAATAAAGTAATTCACCCTTTAGCCTCCATTCGTTTTTTGCAGATGTGTGATCAGATTCGCCATGAAACGAGAATAACGTGCGGACAATTGAGAATCCCACAACCAGCTGCCGTAAAACACGGGCCAGCGAGAGATCAGCTGGCAGATGCCGGACGATCTTCTACAAATGCTCCGCACAAGAGATTTATCTGATAAGAGGGGCAATTTAACACATCTTTGCTGATTTGCGAATGTTCTCGCCTCCCTGTCCAGTATCATCAATACGGGTGCCAGTGCAGAGGCTCTAAATAACGGGCTGCTGATTTGCCGGCTGGAGGAGGGGGAGGAGGAGGAAGAGGAGGCCCCTGTCCTTCTGAAAGATCGAGGTGGTGTACAAGCGCTAACCTCACGGCACTGTAATTGGGCCTGGACATCAGTCACAGGAATGTTCTTAAGGGGACAGGCGGTACAGAGGTTGTATATTTGCTATTGTTTATTACAGCGCTTGTTCTCTGTCAAACTGTTTTTTCGGATTCGGGCGCAATTTATCGTCCATGAAACCCCCAAGAGCTGCATACCCAAAGGAGAATGTTATAGCTCAAAGGTTTCATGGCACAGGAGACCTCAAGGAATAGTTCAAGCAAAAATGAAAATCCTGTCATCGTTTCCTCGCCCTCATGTCCTTCCAAACCTGTATAACACTGTCCTTCACGGAGCACCAAAGTAAATATATAGCTTAATTCTCCACACAACGAAAATAAATGGGAACTTGCCAAGCTTAAAAAAAAATCACCATGAAAATACCATAAAAGTGTCCAACTGACTCGTGCACTATATTCCAAGTTTTCTGAAGCTGTACAATAGCTTTGAGTGAGGAAAAGCTGAAAACTTTAATAGCTATTTTCTTTGAAATTTGATTCCATAAAACAAAAAAGTAATTTATATATATATATATATATATATATATATATATATATATATATATATATAAATCCAACCGTGCACCATCTGCACTGACTCCAAGATTTATTTACTTACTTATTTGATCAAATTATTATTGTTATTATTATTAATAATTTAAATAAAAAAATTGTTTAATAAACTAGTATTTTTATTATTTTATTATCATTATAATCTTCTTCATCATCATCATCATCATCATCATACAATTATATTATTTATTGTATTATATATTTAAAATATTATTTTTAATTGGAATCCAAAAAATAAATGTAATTTAATAAACCAAGAAAAAAAACTTCAACCACACACCATCTGCAGAGACATAAACTGTTATTTATTTATTTTTTAAATAAATAAGATCAACATGCATTTTTTTACTCTATATAAAAGAGATTTGTCGAGATGTTTTGCTCCAAGTTTTGATGTAATGATAGGCACAAATGAGACAATTATTGACATTTAAGTCAATAAAAAGGCTAATAAATAAGGCTATAAAATTAATGCGGATCTGCTCTTTACTTTTTACTTTTTTAAATAATTGCCTTTTTTTGTTGTTGTTCTTTTTAAATTGCTGTTGTTGGTTGTGTTCTTTTTTATGTTCATCAAGGAATCCTGAAAAAATATATCACAGTTTCCACAAAAATATTAAGCAGCACAACTATTTTCAATATGGATAATAATCAGCAATGTTTCTTGAGCAGCCAATCAGAATATTATAATGATTTCTGAAGGATCGTGTGACACTTAAGACTGGAGTAATGATGCTGAAAGTTCAGCTTTGCATTAAAGGAATAAATTCCATTTAAAAATATTTTTAAATAGAAAACAGTTATTTCAAATTGTAATAATATTTCACAATATTAGGGTACTGTTTTTACAAATCTTTTTGGTGTCTGCAAATCTTTGAGACATTGTTCTGAAACTCACATGTGGTTATTTTCTCAGGATAAATATTAGAAACAAGAGATGTACAATAATTTGTGTTTTGGTGAGCAAAACCCACATGGGGTCACGATTCATGACCTTAAGGTTAAGCTCTAAGTTTGAGACCCTGAAGTTGAGTTATGTTATACTTAAAAGTCCACTTAATCTCATTTCTGTGTAGGAGAAGCAACTTAGATTTCAAAGAATAATTTTATTTTTCTTTCTGTGGGGAGAAGTGAAAGAGATGAAGTTGAAGAGAGTGCTAGAAAAAGAGAAATGTACAAGCAGTGCAGGTCTGTTCACCGAAATGATCCCTGTCCAGCATGAAAGAGTTTTCTGCTGTTTTTATGGCATGATTCCATGGCCACATTGTGGCTTGGGAAATTACAAGAGGGCATATTTCACTATTCCAATTTCTGTCTCCATGAATGACTGCACACACGAGAACGCGAGTGCGAGTGTGTCTGCGAGCGTGTCGGCGTGTGTTTGAATGTGTGAGCCTTCAGCCAGTACTGTTCCCAGAATGCAGGTAACCTTGGCAACTAATCCTATTTACAGAGTATTGGATCCATTATTCAAGCATTTGGTCCCCAAGATAAATAAATCTAATCTTCATTTCTCAGTGACATTAGAGAGCTTTAAATTCTAACTGGCATTTGAAGACGTCGACACAAAATACTAGTGTCGTTTGGTGATCAGATATAAACCTTGATGTGACACGATTTTTGTGAGTTTTCCTGTTTCACACCGAACACGAAAGCAGAGCAGCAGCGTATGCTGAACTTGATTTCTGGGTTACTGCATACAGTATTTCCTTTAATAAGTGTTATACATTAAAATAATGGTTATCAGGAAGGTGCTATTCAGCGTTATGATAAAACTGATTGTCTTGAAATCAGTTTTACATAAGGAAGTAGATCATATTTACATGAATTGTAACTCAAACCACAAACTTTTTCAAAGAAAATAATTGTGAATACAATTGCCAAAACATGTATTTTTTTATCTTTTACTAATTAAAATGTGCATATTCTTACCTATTCTATGCCTATTCGTGCATATTCTCACAACTCTCATTTTCTTCTAATTAAATAATTAAAATAAATTTTCTAAATTAAAATAATTTTCAGTCATTAAAATAAAGCTGAAATCAAATAAAACAAATATTAAATTAAAAACCTCAACTTAAATTAAAATCAGAAATGTTGCTTTGGCAGCTAACTGAAATAAGTTTAAATATTAAAATTACTAAAACTAATACTAAAATTAAAAAAAATTAAGACTAGAAATATTTTTAAAAAAAAAAGCAAAAACTAATAAACATAATAAAAAACATAATTACTAAAATTAAAATACTACGAAAAAATAAAAGCAAATTTAAAATATGAATAAATCCTATAATCATATATAAATAATACAAAGATAACACTGAAGGTCATTGCACACTGAGTCTGAAATTTTCACGTGCGTTTTTCCTTTTTTTCATATTCCTCATGCTTTCCTATCAAAATGCATGCTACTGATGCGAAAATGCAGAAAATCGAACCTGATCTGAATTTTTTTATGATGGATGAACGTTTAGGAGGCAGTGTGTAAACGACGTGAGGTCGTATTTATTTTTTAACATGCGAAAATTTCAGACGAAAATTTTGGACTCAGCATGCAATGACCTTGACGCTCCAAAAAAAGAATTGCGAGATGTAAACTCGCAATTGCGAGTTATAAAGTCAGAATTGCATGATAGAAACTCACAACTGCGAGTTACAAAGTCAGAATTCACAATTCTCAGAAAAATTCGCAATTGCAAGATATAAACTTGCAATTTTCTTACAATTTCTTGCGAGTTTATATCTTGTAATTCTGACT
This sequence comes from Tor tambroides, assembly GCA_021397915.2. Taxonomy (NCBI): domain Eukaryota; kingdom Metazoa; phylum Chordata; class Actinopteri; order Cypriniformes; family Cyprinidae; genus Tor; species Tor tambroides. Next base: position 6,944 of record JAFVLL020031659.1, read on the forward strand.
TTATAACTCAGTTGAGAGTTTATTTTAAACAATTCTGAGAAAAAATCTGAATTGCAAATTTATATCACGCAATTCTGAGACTAAAGTCAGAATTCGCAATTTTGCAATTGCGAAAAAAAGAATTGTGAAATAAAAAGTTGCAGTTACCTTTTTATTGTTTATTCAGTGGCAGAAACGGGCTTCCACAAGTATATACTGTTTATCGCAAAAGATTGTGATGATAAATAGGTTTATAGTGCAAAAACAGACAATTTGCATTGACCAGAAGTCATTCATTTTTGCTGCTACAATTTATGCACAAACACTTTTCCTTGCATAATGTTTATTTCTATGATTTTTTCCCAACAATATCAGATTTCTGAAAGCCACGGTGATGCAGCCCACTAATAACATTACGGCACCCATAAATACTCATACTAGTGACCTGTCGACCTCCAGCGATTAAAATCACTGTCAGTGTGAACAACCCATCAGCGGCGAAACTCAACACTCCTGCAGCTCAACAAATACCAAGTATACATTTGGGCAACTCGACGTGTCGTATTCGGTCAGCGCCTTTGATTCAGACACATTGTCTCACTAGTGTCTCCGTGGAGCTGCGTGTTCATTCGTGCTGTCTTGTGAGAGTAGGTCGTTGACAGCGTGAGAGACAGAACATAATGCATCTCTGTCTCAGACAATAGCAGTCACTGTCTCTGAATGTGTGTGTGCGGGAAGGGGAGTTGGATGACACCCAATGGGAGGATCTCGCTGCTGTTCTCTGATGTGAAGACTGACTGACTGTGTGTTCACTGAGTAATACGGAGACTGCATAAACCTGAGGCCTTCATTTACTCTCTCTCAGCCGCGCGCCGCTCACTTTCTCGCCTTCACACCAGCGCGCTCACAGAGATTGCTCATATTCTCGCACATTTATAGACACAAACACAAATAAACACATGCACCTCTCACGTACACACACCAGCGCTCACTCATATTCTCACATATTCAGTGTGCTGGGCGGTGTGGATGTTAAAAACGCCGGTGCTGTCGCTGACACAATCTTTTCAAAGAATCAGTAAGAACAAGTCTGCAGGCTATATACCATAAAACAGCAGTTTAATTATTGTTATCGCTCCAATAGCTGTTCTTTTATCATGATAAGGAAACAATACAGCGTCTAATCCTAAAATCTTTATGATGGTAAAATGTGAAGGTTGAGACAGGGACGTAGAATACACTGCAAGTGCTTTTAGAGAGTTTTTTGGAAGTTTGTTCCACTTTTTAGTAGATAAATGTAATACGTGAATAGTTCACCTAAAAACTGAAAATGTATACTCACCCTTAGGCCATCCATGATGTAGATGAGTTTGTCTCTTCATCAGAACAGGTTTGGAGAAATTGACCATTACATCACTTGCTCACCAATGAATCCTCTGCAGTGAATGGGTGCCGTCAGAATGATAAAAACATCACAATAGTCCACAAGTAATCCACACCTCTCCAGTCCATCAATTCTTGTCTAGTGAAATGAAAAGCTGCATGTTTGTAAGAAACAAATCTATCATTAAGACATTTTTAACTTTAAACCGTAGCTTCTGGACAAAATATGAGTCCATAATCCATAATAACGCTTCCTCCAGTGAAAAAGTCCACCCCCTGTTGTCCTCTCAAATCAAAAACCAGTGACATATTTGTTTAAACATATTTGTTTTGGACTGTTTTTGCTTGTAAACATCTGTGTATCTCTCCTACTTCAGACGAGATGACTTTTCCACTGGAGAAAGCAATTTTATGGATAGAGGACTTTATTTATTTTATTTGGACGACAGAATCTTCATTTTTGGGCGAACAGTCCTTTTTAATATGGTAAACATTGATGTCATGGTACGCAAATCTGAGTGTTTTTCAAGCCTGACCCCAATAGAAATATGGTTCCATTTCCAAAAGGGATGCTTCACAAACTATAAAAATCTATATTATTAAACATTTCAACATTTATACAGTGAAACAGCCTTTAAATGCTACACACACATTCCCTACATAAGGTGTGGTTGATGTCGTTCCCATCATGTCTCTGCTTTACAGGAGAAGAATGACCGGGAAGAGTCAGACCAGCAATGTCACTAACAAGAACGACCCACGCTCCCTCAACTCACGGGTCTTTATCGGCAACCTCAACACCGCCATCGTGAAGAAGGCCGACATCGAGGTCATCTTCGCCAAGTACGGCAAGATCGTGGGCTGTTCGGTGCACAAGGGTTACGCTTTTGTCCAGTACATCAGTGAGAGGAACGCACGGGCCGCCGTGGCAGGCGAGAACGCCAGGATCATCGCAGGACAGCCGCTGGGTGAGTTCCTTTCTGCTTTACTGAAGCTGTGCTCGACAAAACCACTCTTTTTGCTCGGCTCTGCCGGACTGACAGACGTTCACAGGGGCCCGCTTTGCCTGAGGCGGATCCAGAGTGCGTTTGATTTGGCTTTGTGATTCTTGGACATGCAAAGTGTTTTCAGTGTTTTGACAGTCGGTGGGAGAGACGAGCACTGTGCTACATGTCATTGTGGTGGCGCAGAAGTGACATTGCCTTTATTTTGGGTTTTACTGTAAAGATACTTGAGAAAATGGTAGTGGAACAAGAGACTTAAAGATAAAGTGTGTAATTTTTTTGATGCTAAAATACTTATTCATTCCTAGCTTAATGTGCAGAGACAGCTACTGTAGAAGCAAACCATTTGTAGCTTGATTTTCCTGGAAAGTGTAAACACTGTGGCCTTGTGGTGTTTTTAAAACTGAACTTTGGTTGGTTGGTTGTTTGTCTGGTTGGTTTTAACATTTATTCAAACATTTATTTGTTTGTTGTGAAAGGCTAAAATAAAAAATAATTTATTTGATCTTGCTGTTTTGAAAAACCACATTTATTTATAAGAAAAAGGCAAATGAAATTGAAATGAAATTTAAAGACAAAATGTGTAAATTTTTGATGCTAAAATACTTATTCTGTCCAAGCTTAATTATTTATTTATTTATTTATTTATTAATAATCCGTTTTGACAGACTGAAATGAATGAATGAATGAATGAATGAAATTTTTTTTTATTTATTCATTCATTAATTAATTAATTAATTTATTTATTTCTTCCATTCAGACATTGAAATGAATTAATGATAAATAAATAAATAAATAAATAAATAAATAAATAAATTTTATCCTGTTTTAAAAACACCACATTTATTTTATTTATTTATTTATTCATTCATTCATTCATTCATGCATTCATGCATTTATTTATTTATTTATTTATCCATCTGTCCTTCCATCAATCCATTCATCCACTGGGAAAGACAGAAATGAATGAATGAATGAATGAATTTAGTTATATTGAAAAAATATATAGATATACAGTGTTGTGGGTTTTATATATATATATATATATATATATAAATAATCTTTTCCAGGAGTTTAGGAGATTTCAGTATTTTTAATTTCAAGTAGATAGGAGATGTACTTCCGTGATTACAACATAGCAAGAAACAGCCAGGTGTGCGTTTCTCAAAAGCAACTATGGTTGCAAGTTCCGTCGTTACCAATAGAGTTCAATGGAAGTAACGACTATAGTTAGCTAACGATGGTTTTGGGAAATGCACCCCAGATCAGCTCAAACAGTGGTGTGAGAGTTGGGGCGGGGCTGTCTGTTTTCCCAACCAATGGCAAACAGGGAGAGAAAAAAAATCATTATTTGTGCCTTTTTGTTTGTTGGCACAGACATTACACACTTCCATTTTCATTGAATGCTTTAAAATGCCACCATTTTGTTATTTGTTTCTCAGAGTTTGATTTCGGAGCTCGTTTAAGCAGCATGTCTAACTTCGATCTATTACAGCATGTGCAGCATTGTGTGTATAATCAATAACCTTTCATTGTCAAATGACTATAAAATTCTGCTATAACACTCACATATTTGTAACCTCCTGGGAGCAGCGCTATTAAAACAGGAGGCCTGACACATTACTTAAACTTCTCTCCATCCTCATTATACCATTGACCTGCTTTAAAAAACATGGTTTTATTTTTGCAGCGGAAAACATTTTATACATAATGCAAAATATAGCCAGGGGACCCTCATTAGGAATGGCCACAGTGGACCTGCTGAGATAAAATTTAGCTGGAGGTCAAGCTGTAAACATGTGCACTGCTCCACAACTGGGGATTTCTGCTAAATGAGGCTGTTTCATTAGACGTTAAAGTCAACATGAAATCAATTGAATTGAATGTTTGCTTTTTTAACACGTTACTGGTCGTTTTCTTCTAAATTCAGTAACTTGGTTGACATCATCAATCATCTCATTTTTCCATTCCCATTCCCCAACTGTCAGTCTTATAAGACTTTTCATTATCCAATCAATTCCTGATGTCTATTTAAACGGAATATAAAAATGCTATTTTCACTAATCTTCTCACCCAGATGTTTTACCTTTTAGCACAAATAGCATGTTACTTTTGTTTTTTACAATATGAAGGTCATCACTATTGTACTTAAAGCTAACAAACAGTGCAAACAGTGTCTAAAGTTACTAAAAATGTTGGGATCAATAAGATTTTTAAAATGTTTTTGAATGAAATCTTTCATGCTCATTATGGCTACGTATATTTAATCAAAAAACAAGAAAAATACAATAAAATAGTGAAATATTATTACAATTTAAAACCGCGATTTGCTATTTAAATATATTTTAAAACGCAGTTTATTCCTGTGATCAAAGCTGAATTTTCAGCATCATTATTCCAGTCTTCAGTGTCACATGATCAATCAGAAATCAATATGATATGCAGATTTGCTGCTCAAGAAACATTTCTTATTATTATAAATGTTGAAAACAGTTTTGCTGCTTCATATTTTATGTGGAAACCATGAAATATGTTTTTCACGATTCTTTTTTTTACACTTTAAATAATATTTAATTATGCCCCCCCCCACACACACACACACCTTTGTTCTCATTGAATATCCATTTTTAGCAGTTCTACTTATGTAATGTCAATCCCTGTTGAATTTAATTAGTTTTCTTGTAAAAAATGTGACACCTGCACTATTATTTCTTACACATGGTCTGTATTTCTGCATTCAAATACAGCTTGCTGGAGTTCAGCGGAATTAAATAGGCAGAATTTATGCATTTTCAACATCAAGGCTTGTTGCCAGTTATCCATAAAGTATTATGCAAATTAGCATCAACGTGATCCGTCGACTACCAATAGGAGTGCAGACAGTGAAGCTCATGTGATCTGCCTCCTGATACAGTTGGATTTAATCCGTGCCAGTGCAAACACAGGGACTACAGTCTCGTTTCTATGCATGGTGTCTGGTGTTTTGAAAGGCTCTTTGCTGCGATTCTTCTCGGGTCTATCTCTCGGTTGTGTCAGCGGCACACAGAGGCTGATGTACGATCCCGGTCTCTTTCCTAATCTCCTCGTAGTGCAGACCCAACATATGGAGTAATGTAGAAATGCTGATATACTCCTCTGGCCAAACAACGAAGGCGAATTCCTTCATTACCGCAGGTCTGCTCTGCAGCCCCTACCCTCCAACCCCCCCAACCTGACCTGGTAATTCCCTAATGGAAACTAGTCGAACGCTGCAGATAGCATCACTCTGCTGGGCTGCGATAACACACGACTCACTCTCCTTTAGGAGGCACAACTACATCAGAGAGAGAACCTTGCAGGATGTTACATATTAATGTTAGCCAGCACTTCGTACTGATAAGCAGCAAGGATATACACAGGTATAAACACACAGACATATTTCTGAACAGTGCACTGCATGAGCTTCAACAATCTTTGGCATTGTATGCAGGACAAAAACCTTTGGATTGTCTTTTTTTTTTCTGAGAATCAGACAGTGATTGAATTGTTGTGTTAGTCTGTGTTCTGCTTAGTTTCCTACAGTGCTTAGAATTTTGCTTCTTATTATCAATATTGAGTTTTTTGTTTATATTTTTTGTTTTGTAGATACAAAAATTTGGACATGGAGCCACATTTCCAGTTTCAACATTATTTTTTCTTTAGACATTTTTCTTTAAAGGAAATAAGTATCAGCTGTTTGCAAATTGACCCACTTAAAATGTGTACAATTTAACAATTTATTTATGAAAAAGAACTATGTAGGACCTTAAAAATTAAGATACCAGAAGAAAAGTTTAAGAACCAAAATCTAAAAGTTTATTAAGTATCTTCAATATTTCTTGAGCCTGCAAACCTTGGGGGAAAAAAAATCAAAAAATGATTTTTCCAATTTTTGAACTGTCACCATTGGCACATAATTAAACAAGAATTGCCAAAAAACCCAAACAGATTGCACTAATAGACATACCAATCTCTGTGTAAAAGTAAAATAATAATGCTGTCATCTTTCATGTCATTTTTACCCTGTAATTTGGCTCCAAATCTCAAGTGAAAATTGTCATTTTAACTCCCTCTACCAAATAGTGGATTACTCAGTAAATATTCATCCATGACAAGTAATATTTTGGCTTTCTTCACTTTTTATGTTTGACTTTTTTTTTCCAGAAAAAATATTAACAAAAACTAGCAGATGTCTCTAAAATTTGGTTGATTTGGCACAGAAAGGCCCATATATTTTAGAAGCTATAAAAAAAACAGAAAAAAGAAAAAGAAAAAACTATTGTAATAAATGAATAGTGCAAATAAAAAATAAACAATAATAAATTGTATGCATCTACAGGTGCATCTCAATAAATTAGAATGTCGTGAAAAAGTTCATTTTTTCTTCTAAGTTATTTCAAAAAGTGAAACTTTCATATATTTTTAGATTCACTGCATGTAAAGTAAAACATTTCAAAAGTTTTTTTTTGTTTTAATTTTGATGATTAGAGCTTACAGATCATGAAAGTCAAAAATCAGTATCTCAAAATATTAGAATATTTACATTTGAGGTTCAATTAATGACCATCCCTACAGTATAAATTCCGGGTATCTCTTGTTCTTTGAAACCACAATAATGGAGAACACTGCTGACTTGGCAATGATCCAGAAGACGAACATTGACGCCCTCCACAAAGAGGGTAAGTCACAGAGGGTCATTACTGAAAGGTGTGGCTGTTTACAGAGTGCTGTATCAAAGCATATTAAACGCAAAGTTGTCTGGAAGGAAGAATTTGGGTAGGAAAAGGTGCACAAGCAACAGGGATGACTGCAAGCTTGAGAATACTGTCAAGCAAAGCTGATTCAAACAATTGGGAGAGCTTCACAAGGAGTGGACTGAAGCTGGAGTCAGTGCATCAAGAGTCACCACGCTCGCTACCAAGCCATTTCTGAACCGGAGACAACGTCAGAAGCGTCTTACGTGGACTGTGGAGAAAAAGAACTGGACTGTTTGTCAGTGGTCTAAAGTCCTCTTTTCAGATGAAAGTAAATTTTGCATTTCATTTGGAAATCAAAGTCCCAGAGTCTGGAGGAAGAGTGGAGAGGCACAGAATCCAAGCTGCTTGAAGTCTAGTGTGAAGTTTCCACAGTCAGTGATGATTTGGGCTGCCATGTCATCTGCTGGTGTTGGCCCACTGTGTTTTCTGAAGTCCAGTCAACGCAGCCATCTACCAGGAAATTTTAGAGCACTTCATGCTTCCTTCTGTTGACAAGCTTTATGGAGATGCTGATTTCATTTTCCAGGAGGACTTGGCACCTGCCCACACTGCCAAAGGTACCAAAAGCTGGTTCAATGACTATGGTGTTACTGTGCTTGATTGGCCAGCAAGCTCGCCTGACCTGAACCCCATTGAGAATGTATAGGGTATTGTCAAGAGGAAGATGAGAAACACCAGACCCAACAATGCAGATGACCTGAAGGCCACTATCAAAGCAACCTGGGCTTCCATTACACCTGAGCAGTGCCACAGGCTGATCGCCTCCATGCTACGCCATATTGATGCAGTAATTAAAGCAAAAGGAGCCCCTACCAAGTATTGAGTACATATACAGTAAATGAACATACTTTCCAGAAGGCCAACAGTTCACTAAAAATGTTTTTTTTATTGGTCTTATGAAGTATTCTAATTTGTTGAGAGAGTGAATTGGTGGGTTTTTGTTAAATGTGAGCCTAAATCACCACAATTAAAAGAACCAAAGACTTAAACTACTTCAGTCTGTGTGTATTGAATTTATTTAATACACGAGTTTCACAATTTGAGTTGAATTACTGAAATAAATTAACTTTTCCACGACATTCTAATTTATTGAGATGTACCTGTACTGTTATTATCATTATTATGCATACATAATATAAAAAGAATATGCTTTTGAAATACATAATTAAATAATACAATAATGCATTTAAAAAAGGTGTTAGTTTTTTTAAATAAATAGTACAACTGAAAATTAAAGAGTTTTCTTTTCTTTTCTTTTGTTTTGTATAACTTGAAATGTCCTAAATTTCTGGCTAAGCTTTTGGATGGATGGATGGATGGATGGATGGATAAATGAATAAATAAAGTAAGCACATAAGTTTTTTTTTTTTCTTCAAAACTTAGCCAGCAGTTTAGTTAATATCTTTATTCTCTCTTCAAGTAAATATGAGATGTACTTGCATGATTACAACATAGTTTGTCTTGGATGGTGCGAAAATGGCTGTCAAGTGAAACAACTTATTTTAAAAGGCCTTTGAACTCATTCAGCAGGACATATGTGTGTGGGGGTGTGTGAAGGATGAGAATGTGACGGACAGACAGACAGACAGAGCTCTGAAGGAAACAGAAAATGTTAGCTGCTGGCGTTCAGGCGTTTGTGTAGGTGAAACTCCATCTGTGCGTTAACGGCCCCAACAGTGAGAGGAATCTAAAATATTTTCATCATTTTAAAGGTCAGATAAAGGTCAGTATTGCTGAAAGCTATTTCTGCCATTATTATCAGATGATGTGCAAATCTCAACTCGGAGGGGAAAATAAATTCCTGATTGCCAATTAAATCCACACTCGCTCTCATCTTACTGAACTGACATCTTTTATTAGCGAGGCTGAGACCTGCGCCGACTTCCACTGAGGCGGCTGGGTGTGAGCCAGAGCTTTCCAACAATTTCCACAAAGCAATTGCTGTTTCTTGCTGTCAATGAATTGATCACGGTAATGGCACATTAGCAGAAAGGTGTGGATTAATTAGCAAGCCTGACTCATGTGAGCAATTCCACTTTGTTCTAATCTCAAAGGTAGAGTACAATGGGATACAGACCTCCCTTAAAAGAAAAAAGTACGCTTTTTTTCTTGCTCTAATGTATACCAATCAAAAAAAATAATAATTTGGACTTTGGTTTTTGTCATATAGAGAGAAACTTAATTTGCGTTAAAAAAAAAGAAGTAAATAGAAATCAGTGAGGGGGAATATTTACTTCACCATATGAAAATATTTTTGATTAAACATTTTACCAAGTATTTATTCAAAATGACAAAGGGTGGTACATTTAATATTCATATTGTGTTATTAAAATTTATGAATGTGATCATTTTAAAGGGGTCATCGGATGCCCATTTTCCATAAGTTGATATGATTCTTTTAGGGTCTTAATGAAAAGTCTATAACATACTTTGGTTAAAATTTCTCAATGGTAAGTGTAAAAAAACACCCTTTTTACCATGTCAAAATCAGATCTGTTTTTAGCAAGCCATTCTAGTCCATGTTGCTTTAAATGCTAATGAGTTCTGCTGACCCCGCCCCTCTCTTCTGTGGGATGACGAGCAGACTGTAAACTTCAGCTGCGAAACTGGCTAACTAGCACATTATTAGGAAAGGCGATTTGCAAAGATTCATAAAAAACCCTTATACTCACTTCTTCTGTAAATAAAGCTGGATCACGAATGATTTGCGCAAACATAGACGCATTTAGGCAGATCGGGGATCGGCGCATTCACTTCAAAGCGAAAGTAACGTTAATCCTCTGCATCTTCAGCGGCTCAGATGTAGGGAGTAAATGACGACTGCTTTATACATTATTACATCCAACAACAGAACGCCTCAATCGCTTAATCGGAGACGTTCTTGTCTTCCCCTGCACCGGATTCGACACAAGGGCGGACAGCTCTCAGCTCACTCAGGGCGGGTCTAAGGTAAGACGGTCTTGTCAATCAACTATCGTGGGAGCAGCCTGCGCAGAACTACGTCATTCTGACAGGAATCTCAGAACAGCCTGATTTGAGAAAAGGGATTTTAAAATAGGGATTTAAAAAAAAACACTGGGTGGATTTTTATCATTATAGGATGGATGTGTACACACACTTTCAACACACATTTATGTTCAAACAATTTGTAAAGTGAATTTTGCATCCGATGACCCCTTTAAGCATTATAATTTATTGTGACCTCAACCATGAGGCCACTCACTCCATGTAAAATAACAAGATAACAAACTGAATACTATTTAAAAGCATATATCGTTCTATTTGTGTTTAAATGTAAAACTTGTTTTTCATAAGAAATAAAAATGTAAAATGTGTATAGTTGAGTTCTCCACTAAAATCAGCCTCACCACAGGAGTGTTGACTTTCTAAATGGACTGTGTCAGGCATGTGCTGCTGTACAGAATCTAGGTGGAGAATGCTAGAGAGACATTTCATGGCCTGCCAAGCTTCATCTGTTGTTTGTGTATGTGGGATATTCCATGAGAAAGAGAAACCACGCAGGGATCCACATTCACATCTTGAGAGTAATCTTGTTCATTCCTCCTTTTTTTCCCTGGGAGATAAAAGTTCATGTTCCACATCCTGATTAATTATACATGGAAGTTTATAAGATGGCTTTTGAAATACATTTCTTGTTCTCTCTGAAGGTGAGTCATGACAGAATTCTCCATTGAGACCTAACCTGATATACATGTAGGGAGACCGGGGCAAGTTGTCACATATGCCCCATTTAAGTAACGTTAGATTTTAATGGAAAGGTTTTTATTAATATCAGAATGAGGCAAGTTTTCACACACACACACACACACACACACACACACACACAGACACACACAGACACACAGACACGTTTAATTGCAGCTTGCATTGTGACAACTTACTCCATATACTGTAATGTGACAGCATGCCTCACTAAAGATCAGTGTGTTTAGTCTCTCTCTCTCTCTCTCTCTCTCTCTCTCTCTCTCTCTCTTTCTCTCTCTCTTAAGGCAATCACTGTTATTTTAGTATTATTGAGATGCTTATAGTTTTTATTAATATACTATTTTATTTTTATTAATATTTTGAATTAGTTTTTATTTTTCTACTTTCATTGTATTTTCAGTTAAAGTTTTAATTTAGTTTAGTAATTTAGTTTTTTTTAATGTGTATAGTTTTTATTTTATTTCAGTTTTAGTTTGAATTATTTTTTACATCTAGCTGAAATTTAAAAAAAAATAAAATAAAAATTCAAGTAACAAAAATGTTTGTTTTTTATGATTTTAGTCAACTATAATAACTCTGCAGGCAATAAAAATCCAAACAGTTATTTTAAAGTATATGCTTAAATTGACTTGTATCAAATTAATTGATTACATTAATTTTCCTAGGACAATACCCTGTTTTAATATAGCTCCATAGGAGTTTTATTGAATTCTGTTCCTGTTCACTAAGTTGGCATATCTAGAGAACTATAAAAAAATAAAATGGCACAGACACCAGAGCCTAAAAACAACAGATGCATGCAGGGAGTATTTACTGCTGGAAGGCAAATCTCATTATGATCAGACATTTTCAGAGGTGCAGGTACATCACAGCCTTTGTTATTCAGCCTCATTCTGTAAGGAAGCTTTCCTGCGGTCTCGTTACAGGTAAAGCTGTTTTATGCTGTTACTACTGCAATAAAAATTATAGGAATCATCCTTCTAGCAGGCAAATTTCCACATACTTAAGGGTCTCCAAATTGAGCACAATGAATGAACAGAGACAAATCTGTGTCTGCATTTGCCATGGCAACCGCAGAGAAGTATAATTACCCCTTTTCTTACCTGGTGCCTTCCCACAATGCTCTGTTTTAAAGGGCAATAGCAGGTCAGTACAGATCTAGAAATGACAGAATAGCTCACTTGCCAATTTTATTGCACTTAAAAGTAAATCCAGGAAAAGCAAAGTGGATTTTAATGACAGAACAAAACAAGTCCACAATGAATTGCTGGTTGAGAGATGTGTATGTAAATTGCATTGCTGGGTTTTAGTGAAATATGCTGTCATAATTTTAGGTTTTTAGGTTTTCAGAAAAGCTAATTGTCATAACATCCAAAAAAATGATCAAATAAAGTAAAATAAAATAAAAAATGTACACACACACACACACATATATAAATCATTGTTATATACTGATCACAGTGACTATAACTTTTTGAGGAGCTGCAAAACATCCAAAAATAATAAAATTAACTATTATTATTATTATTATATCTTGAAAAATAAATATAAAATAAAGTATAAATAAAATGAAATAAAAAATGTACACATACATACATACATACATACTATATATATATATATATATATATATATATATGTATGTGTGTGTGTGTGTGTGCATTTTTCATTTTATTTTAATTATACTTTATATTTATTTTTAAATATATAATAATAACAGTTATATATATATATATATATATATATATATATATATAAATTAAATTTAAATTTAAAATGTCCAAAATTATGAAAATCATACATAATTCAGTTTTACATGAGCTGTTATTCTGTATTTTCACTGCCAGACTCCATTGATTTCTCCTTGTGAAACTGGACTTGTTTTGCAGTGTATTTCTGAGGCTGTTGTTTACTTCTTACATCCAACAAAGGGTTTCAATGTACTGGATTTGTCTTTGAACACACTGAGCATCCTGTATTGCGGCAATCTCAGACCAAATATTTCAAGGGCCAGACAGGGCCAGAAAACCATACAGCATTTTTGTTTTATTACAAAAAATAAATATATATATATATATCTCTTGTCCTTTTTTTTCCAAGAGCTTTCCCCTCCGGCCATTTAGCGCCAGCCGTGGAACATAAGTATTGATTCTGTTTCTAATACTCAGCCTTTACACAAGACACTAATCCCTGCTTAATAACAGAAACCGAGCAGAGGTTATTTCTTTGAGGAAAATGTTGAGAATGATCTGATTGCAGAAATGTTGTGACAGTATCAAAGCATATATTAGAAAACCGATAGTTCAGGCTCTTGTTTTTATGTTCAAAGCCGCCATAAAATCGTTATTCACGAAATAAAAGATGTGTAACATTAATTTCAAATTCTGACAGGAAAAGTTTGTGAATCCATATTATCGTCTCATGTCATCTCATTAAAAGTGTGTGCATACAACAATCACAGAACGTGTCAAACTTGTGGTAAATTGGTTCTTTTTAATAAATTAGTAAAGAAAAGATTCACAATCAGCAGTTTGAATCAGAAATATTCAGTCAGTGATTGGTTCAGAGCCATTACTGTGTTCACAACTGATTCTCTTGCTGAACTTTTATGTGCTGGTTCTTTTGAAGTCTGTCAGAAAGATTCACGAAATGGCATGGATTATCCAAATGTACATATTTTACGAGGGGGCTAATTTGTACGAATTTGTACGAACTCACTCGTACGATTTTACCCGATTTCTGTGAGCGTTAAGTTTAGGGGCGGGGTTAGGTGTGGTCCTTTGTACGAATTTGCCACCTTGTAAAATACGTACGATTTTTCACAAATCATAGGTGTGAGATCATACGAATTCATATGAATTATCCACCTTGTCAAATATATACGAATTGCTGTGAGATCAGGTTAGAATTAGCGGTTTGAAGCAGACGCATTCAGTCAGCGAATCGTTCAGAGCTGTTACTGTGTTCACAACTGACTCTCTCACTGTACGCGAGTCATTTTTCTGTTATGTCAGATTAGAAATTAACTGGGAACCATTACTGTGATGTACATTTATGTTTAGACGAGTCTGTTTACTATGAAGGTTTGTTTCCACCATATAAAGAAATAAAAAATGGTAATTGCAACTTTTTATCTCACATTTCTGACATTTTCTCGCGATTCTGAGTTTATTTCTCGCAGTTTAGACTTTTTTACTTACGTTTTAGAATTGCAAGATATAAGCTCAAAAATCCAAGATATAAACACTGAATTGGAAGATATAAATGCAGAATTGTGAGATATATAAAGTTAATCAAAATTTCATTCATTCATTTATAACATGCAGAAATATTATTTTAAGAGTAATATTTTTGTCACAATTGTAATCAGGTTCGCATGATCATAAAATGGCGAGAACCATCTAACCAATTTAATCAGAACCATATTTGATCCGAGAGCTGTGACAGAGGGGGATATTTCAGAGAATAATGAATTATTATATTTCAGCCTGTCATGCAAAGTTGTTGTATGACTTCAGAAGACTTGGAATATAAAAGCAAAGTCTTTTTCCCCTCAAATTCATTAGAGTTTAATATCCCCTCTAGTGAAAGATGTACTGCAGATATTTACTTTATTCATGAGATGATCTGATGTGAAGGCTTTGAATGAATTATAGGGCTGAAGTTCTGCTGGTGTGTGTGTCCGTAGCATGTGTTTGCCCCGGGTGAAGAGCTGCTCTCTCCTCAGGCGCGTGGAGATTGTTCTGTCGGTGTGCTGCTTCCGCTTGTTCTCTCCATATTGACTGCAGGATCCTTCAGTTCAGTCTTTGTGTTTGTGAACGTGCTGAAGTGAACCGCAGAGCAGATCTCTGTGTGTCGCACAGTGCCGTGTCCGTTCACACATACGTTTGGTTCACATGTGCCAGTAGATGCCTCCAGACCTCTGGCTCCATTTGAACCATATGTGTTTTAAAAAAATGTATTCTTAATAGAATATGCATTTGTTATTTGCTTTTGTCATTGAAATAATTATAACATTTAAAACAACTCCCTCTAAACACCAAACAAATTGAATTTCAACTAATTCCCTGAAACCTATGACCTCTAGAAAACTGCACCATGAAACCTGTTCTTTTCATTTTACTTAAAGGCATTAGAAGTCATTACGCTAGATTAACCATATGGACATTTGGGCACATGCCCAGGTGCACCACATCCGAGGACCACCATGCAGGGCCGTATAAATGTTTTCATGACAGGAAATGTGGCGCCGTGGCCAAAGACACCCCATTAAATCTAATAAAATAGGAAAATTGTGTTTCAAGTTTCTGAACTGTCAGTGTCTTAGAAATATCACACACTGTTTCTTAAAAGTAACAGTTTGGGGTTTGGTAAGAGTTTTTAAATGTTTCTGAAAGAAGTCTCTTATGCTCACCAAGGCTGCATATATTTGATAAAAAAAAAATACAGTAAAAATAGTAATATTATGAAATAGTATTACAATTTAAAATAACTGTTTCTATTTGAATATACTGTAAAATGTAATTTATTCCTGTGATGCAAAGCTGAATTTTCAGCATCATTACTCCAGTCTTCAGTGTCACGTGATCTTTCAGAAGTCATTCTGCTGAAGAAACATTTCTTTTTATTATCAACATTGTTGAAAACAGTTGTGTTGCTTAATATTTTTGTGGAAACCTTGATACATTATTTTCAAAAGTTCAAAAGAGTAGCGTTTATTTGCAATAGAAATCTTTTGCAACATTATAAATGTCTTTAATGTCACTTTTGATCAACTAAATGCATCCTTGCTGACTGAAAATATTAATTTCATTTAATAATAATAGTGTTTTAGTGTTGCCTAGCCTATAACAACGTGTGTATAGTGGCATATTAATGTATTTGTATGCTTACTTATGAGATTTACAGTGCATTATTGCTGTGCAATACACTGTATCTTAATATTACTTAATACATGAAAATAACCATTTTACTGAACTTTGGGAATATAGGGTTAAAGGGATAGTTCATCCATGAACTTATTTCCTCACCTTCATTTTGAAGAATGCTGGTAACCAAACAGTTGATGGTAGCCATTGACTTCCATAGTATTTTTTTGATACTATGGAAGTCAATGGCTACCGTCAACTGCTGGTTTCCAACGTTCTTCAAAATATATTATCTTCTCTTTTGTTCAACAGAAGAAAGAAACTCATACGAGTTTGGAACAACATGAGCATGCATAAATAATGACATAATTTTTGGGTGAATTTCAACATTGTATTATGTTTATTGCACATATTCTTTTTTCCCACAAAATTTACATTTATGCATTTGGCATGTGCTTTTATCTGTGCAGTGACATTGCATTCAATAAACGCATTTAACATTTTTGATCAGTTCTTGCGTTCCTTGATCTTCCTTGATCTTGTTGCTGCAAGCGCTATACTCTACTGTTTGATCAACGGGAAAGCTCCAAATTACAGCAAAGCTGAAATGTAGTTTCAGATCAAACAATAACTGCTGGAATCCTGCTAAGAAAAGTCTAAACTGGAGAATAATAAGTTCTTTGAAGAACTTTAAAAGGTTCTCTTATGACATCAGGCTGTAAAACCCTTTTTGTTCCTAATTTAAACCTAGG
The DNA here is from genome assembly GCA_021397915.2 of Tor tambroides. Classification (NCBI taxonomy): domain Eukaryota; kingdom Metazoa; phylum Chordata; class Actinopteri; order Cypriniformes; family Cyprinidae; genus Tor; species Tor tambroides. The sequence goes on from JAFVLL020031659.1 coordinate 23,431, forward strand.
CTTTTAGTGTTGATAAAGAACATACAGACAAGCATGCGGTTCCTGGCTCTAGTTTCTGAAGACCTCATTCTGTGCTGAAGATGATGAGCTGCGGTGATGGATGAGGAGCCTCAGGGCAGCAGAAATTCTTGATCGGTACCGCGAGCCAGAGCGTGTGTTCCCTGGATGCGGTGTTGAGGACGTTGTACTGCTTAGTTGACTACAAAGAATCTCACGCCTGCAGCTACAGTCAGACTTGGGTTGCTAATGACATCTCCAGAGAGACGCACCTGTAGGAGACAGTTAGCAGGACCCCGGGATAAAAAAACGTCTGCTTACGAATGTCTACAGCACACCCGTGAGTTAAAGCCCATCTTACACGCTCAAGGTTTCAGCAGGCCCAGTCTAATCAGAGTTTATGACATGTTTTTTGACGTGCTGGGAATTGAGATGCTGCACATATGAATTCATACACATGCATCAAATGTTTCTTTTTTGTTTTTTTTGTTTTTTTGCAATTACACAGCACAGCTGTTTTCAACTGGTAATAATAAGAAGAAATATTTCTGGAGCAGCAAATCAGCATATTAGAATGATTTCTGAAGGATCATGTGGCACATTGAAATAGAAAAAAATTATTATAATTGTAATAATATTTCACAATATTACTCTTTTTACCTTATATTTGTATTGAATAAATACAACCTTGGTGAGCATGAGAGTTTTCTTTCTATTAAAAAAACTTACAAGTGTTAAAACCAAAACTATATCGTTTAATAATTTTTTTTTAGCAGATCATTTTTGTAACTGTAGATGACATATGCTTGGACAATCCATCATTGGTTGAATTTACAGTACAGGTTCATCGCTAAGACACTAGCTCAGTTGAACTTCAGGGTTAAAGGAGGTGGATCGGTTCTCCAGACGCCACTGAATGCAGGAATCGGATGAAAAAATCCATGTTAACGGCATTACAGTGAGAGAAATCCAGCGCTCAGTCATCGTTCATGACGTTGAGATACACAGGAATGGCCTGATAACGCACTAAAAATAATCACCATGGCAAGAGAGCAACTATAAAGGCCAGACACATGGAGCCAGGAGAGGTCAATATCTGTCTTCCATATTTTTGTTTCTACTTTTCTCTGCATCATTTCTCCTTAGTATAAAGGTTCTCAACCTATTTTTAAGTGCCAAACATTCTTGCAATCCACACCTCTAGCCTTATTCTGATTGAGTCTTGAGACTTGTTCAAAGCCATTTTAAAGTAATACTGTGCGTAATTAATTATATAAATAATATTTCATAATTACACGAGGGTTGCCAGGTCTGTGTAACAAAAATAGGCCCAGTTGGTACTCAAAACTATTCCAATGGAAAATGGCTATCAAAATCACCCCAAAATCATTTTCTAAGGGGTCCCATCTTAGTCGAAATCATGTTCCAGTAGCAGCTGCGGCAAAACCACAGACTTGGCAACACTGAATTAAACTCTTAAAAATAAAGGTTCTTTAGTGGCATCAATGGTTCTGTGAAGACCCTTTAACATCTATGGAACCTTTCCATCACACAAAAGAATCTTTATAGTAGAGAAAGGTTCTTTAGATTTTTAAAATGTTCTTCAAACTAAGAAAAAATGGCTCTTTTAAGAACTTTTCACTGAAAGGTTCTCTTGGGAACCAAAAATGGATCTTTTCTGGCATCGCTGCGAAAACACCCTTTGGGAAACTTTATTTTTATGAGTGTAACTATATATTTCTTGTCAGAAGAATCGTTTATTCTAATTTATTATTATCAATAATATAATAAATAAAGCCAAATATTACAGTCAAAGAAACGTCCGTAAAAATAGGACCCAATATATTGCGTTACTATAAGAATACATTTTGTTCATGGGTGTTTTAATTGTATTTTGAATTACACATTGTGTTGTGTTGTGTTTAAAGTTAAAGGAAATGTCTATAAACTCAACGGATAATATCCTGGAAAAAAAATTGCAAGTATCTTTTGTTTGTTTTTTTATGGATTTTCCAAAAAAGGCTTTTAAAGAGATTCAAAGCCTTCATTTCATACGTACACTACAAAAAAATCAATTGTGTGTCTAATTGCAAAGCTATTGTGTTCACTACATAATAGATTAATATGAATGTATTGCAAATCTATTATCCTATTATTGCTCTTGAATCTTGTTGTGTTTCTAAAATTACAATGAAGAGACAGAAATCATAAACAGTGTCTTCATGTACAGAATTGTTCTCTCATTTTCTAGGAAAGTCTGTGTATGAGAAGGAATGAGAGACAGAAAGAGGACAAAATATGTGTAATCATTTATTGGCACATGTAGAGCAGATCTCATACTCCAGCTGACATCATTGTGTGCTATCTGAAGTCTATCTGCAGCAGGAGACACTTAGTTCCGACAGTCTTCCAGACGTCTATCTGTCTTCACCACTCATTGACCTTGTGAGCAATCGCAATGCATCCTGAATGATTGAGTGAGTCTGCGTGTGTGTGTATGTGTGTGTGTGTGTGTGTGTTTGTTTGTGCGCTCATTATAAGCAGAACGAGATGACTGCTGAACAAACAGCATCCTCATCTGACATCCCGTTGGTCGTGATTTGTGGCCCGCTGGCTTACGCTGCAGTCTGCTATCGGACGGTCACGGCATCATACATAATCGAGAGCGAAATGGGGTAGATATCACCTCTGTTTGTGGTATTGCTGAAATCTGAGTGTGATTGTGTTGTTCCAACTTTGATTACACAAGGTCACTCAGACCTGCTTCACAAACATTAAATTACAACAGGGATGAAAATGTAATTGAAATCCAGCTCCGCTCTTGTTCAAGGATTGGTATCTCATTCATATGCAGGATATTAATCCCTAATGCACTCTCTCACGTTGTTGTGCAGGTTGTATATAAGCTATGCATACACACACATAATGCATAAAATTGAATTTGTCAGGATGGTAAACATGCAAGGTTCCTATTATTATTTAGGTGAATCATACATCATTGTATTAGTTTTACTCACATTATGCTAATGAATTCTTTGTATTACAGTCATTTTATTAATATAATTTAAAAAAAATTGCTGTTATATTTAGGAAAATTCCCACTGAGCATAGATAGATAGATCTTAAATATACTTTTATTTTTTAATGCAAACATAATTTCTGTTTTGATTTTTCCAGAGAATTGTGACCTGGACTTGTTTTCATGATATTTACCCGTATGCAGATTTCTCATTCAAAGAAAGCAGCAGACAGCCGTGCACTCGAGGATTTGCTATTCACGGCTTTGATTTACAGCTTGGAATTTCCTCGCACATGAATTCTAATTTGTAATCAAAGAATTAGAGCTGTTTGTCCTAACAGTGCGCTCAGATAATCCATTTCACTTTGCCCACGCCGAAGCTCTGGCCCAGTGTGTAATGAGCATATTTTGGCACATGAACCCCTCGGCGCTTCTCTCCTGGGTTTTATTCTGGACAGCGACGTCTACAGAATTACCCAAATTAAACACAACCAACTGACAGGTTTCATATGCCTATAGTCACAGATGCCAACGTGATATGAAGACGAGAGCTCTGTTCCAAAACATAGTGAGCTGCCTGCATAGACAGTATTTTAAAGCATGACGAATAACATAATGGTGCCTTCTAAGATACCTCAAGATACCACTCTTTTATTAATTCTGTATTTGCTATAAATGGATATTAATCATCTTTACCTGCAGTACAGTCATTTACAAAGTGCACTCACAAATAAAGAGTTGCCAACCCGATCTCATGAAAGTGCATATAAATAGTACGCCAAATAAAAACAAAAACTCATGGTATTGATACGCAAAAATGGACTTTGGCGTGTATATGCTACGCGATGGGTAGGGTTAGGGTTGTGGGGTAGATGCGTATCATATGTATGCGAAAACTGCCTATTATATATTATATGCACGTCAACAAATTTCGTATCATATGCACGTGAAAACTGCGTATTATATGCACGCTAAACACGTGCGTATCATATGAACGCCAAAGTCCATTTTTGCATATCAATACCACGAGTTTTCGTTTTAATTTGGCATACTATTTATACGCATTTTCATGCGACCGGGCTCAGAGTTGCTTAGTCATTGACAAACGATAGAAGACATTTGCAAGTTTTGTTTCGTACCATGAATTGTAGGTAAATATCCACTTCATAGCACTCTTTTTGTTTCTATTTTACAAAATATCCGTTCACCACTTTGAAGCTGCAAATGATTCAGTGTGTGAGTGAACTATCGTAATGAATCAAACTGAACTGCGAACAATTTCAGACTCTTTTTTATGGTTTCTGCGTGTTTTAAGAAGGTCTTAAAAAGTCTTAATTCGCCCTTCCACAATTTAAGGCCTAAAATCAGAGAAGAAAGACTTAAATTCATAAAAACATGGCAATAAATGTTGTACACGGCATTAAATACATGTACTGCAAATAAAATTTATGAGTATCTTTCTCAGTATTTTTATTTTGCTTCCCAATACAAATATCTAAACACCCTTAAATAAATATACATTTGCTCGAAAATATATCAAGTCTTGTTTTCCTAGAAATTGAACAAAATTAAGTGAGTTTATGCTTAAAACAAGAACAAATATCTCTCCCTTTTTTCCTTTGAATTAAGTTGATTTTTTTTTTTTATTCCATTGGTAGGTTTATGTTCTTGTTTTAATCAAACTTTTTTGATCAATTTCTCATAAAACAAGACTGCTTAATTTAAGTTAATGTTATTTTAAAGGTAATGTCATTAAAAAGTAATGGAGATTTTTTTGTAAGTTGTATTTTCATACTAATACAAGACATTTACATTTAGAGACCATATTAATGTATTGTCTTCCATTCTTTTATTCCTTAAATTTGTAATTTGTTCTTTAAAAAGTCTTCAATTTACCTTCAGAAAACCTGCAGAAAACCTGTTTTTAAACACCAACTAGTCCATTTGACCGATTAAATCAAAAGATTGATTAATTTGTGAATCTGGCATTGCTATTTCTGATTCTAAACAGCTGATAGCAAACACCCATGACATGCTAAAATATTATCAGAGAGAATGAGTCTCATGTTGGTTTTACTGGGACTCGTACTACAGTAAAAAGGATCTAGCGTGTGTATTTGTGGTTTGCATTATCCTGTTCCCTGTAAACATTGTCCCTGTGCCATGCCATGCAATAAAAAGAACACAACAGAATTCCTAAGTGTTGGGTTTACTGAAAACAAACATGGCGAGTTTGTACACAGAGGCCGGTTTTGGACGTGAGGCCTTTCATTTCTATTAAAATGAATCAGCTTGAGCCCTCTGTTTGTTTTGATGCTGTGCTTCCCCCCCCACCCCCCTTGTCTGAGACTGGCCGCGTTTTCTCAGAGCCAGAAAATCCATGGGTAAATATCAGTGTGTGTGTGTATGAGTGTGTGTGAAATAAAGAAATGTGAGGTTTTCATTCCCAGCGCTCCATTCGGAAACTAGATAATAAAATGTGTTTGTGCCAGATACAATGTGGCCGTTATCTTGCCACGGCAGGGCTTGAAATCGTACAGAACATGCTCATTAATTGATAATAATATCTGTAAGAGAAGAAAAGAGGTAAGATAGGCGACAACCGGCATTATTATGACACAATCGGTGGCATGCATTCAGACATATCTCAACACAACTGACGATTATGCATAAGCCTCACAGGGTGCCCTGAGGCGGAGAGCGTTTCAGCATTTATTTGCGACCACCTTTGTATATTCAGATGGCTCCTTCAAATGCTGTGGAAATCGTCGTCAGCCTGGGCTTTATTTAGAGCGATTCTCATTGGCATCATCAGAAATGAAGATAATCTCCTATCAAGATGTCTTTCTGCTTTCTGATAAACACAATATGTGGTTCTTAACTAGCGAGGCACAATTTTGTTCTTCACATTCAGCAGGGAAAACAATGTTAATTGCAAATAAAATAATGCTACTCATTATAATTGCATATAGATATGGTAACAAAACAAACTGGCCTTTAAATAGGAGGAGAAATCCCAATAAAAGCTGTGCGTCCAGGCAAAAATTCTTTGGTATTTTGGTGAAAATTCATCCATTACCTGATAGAAACCATATGAATTAAACTGATGAAAAGTGAAACATTAAAGTGATGTTTATAATGTTACAAATTATTCCTGTTTCAACTGTTTTTAACATTATTAATATTAGTAAAAGTTACTTGAGCACCGAATCAACATATTAGAATGATTCCTGCAGAATGTGACAAAACATTTCAAACACACACACATGAATTGAAAAAAAAAATTAAATATATATATATATATATATATATATATTAGTGCTGTCAAACGATTAATCGCGATTAATCGCATCCAAAATAAGTTTTTGTTTACATAATATATATATGTGTATGTGTTTATTTATAATGTATATATAAACACACACACATACAGTATATATTTTGAAAATATTTACATATATATATACTTTTATATATTTATATTATTATATTTTATACTATATATAAATATATTTAATATATAAACATAACATATTTTTCTTAAATACATATATACATGCATGTGTTTGCATTTATATACACATAATAAATATACACAGTACACATACACATATGTAAACAAAAACTTTTATTTTGGATGCGATTAATCGTTTGACAGCACTAATATATATATACATTATTTATTTATTCATTTATTTTATTAGATGGTATCAGCCACCATTTTCACTAAATGTGCTACATTTACATCAGTAAGACGTTTTAGACAAATAGAAAAATATAATTAAAATAAATTCTTACTGACAAATGATGGACATTAAATGGGTGGCAAAAAGTTTTTATCTGGGCTCTGAAGCAAAACCAGTTGAGGACCACTGATCTAATAGAGCTAAGGATGACTGCTGATGAAAGTTTATGTCTTTAATTACTGTTGGATATAATATATAATGCCTCTATTTCTCATATTTGAAGTCCAGCTTCAGTTTGTAACATTACACTTTAGTTTTTACTTTCAGAAAAAGCTGCAGTGAAGAGGTGCAGAAGTCAATCCAGTTTAAAAACAGCCATTAAAATTCTATGCAGCTCATGTCAAACACACTTCAAAGTGCCCTTTAATGCAAACATGAATCACAGATCTGACTGGCTCGACGGGAGAAGGATGTACGTTTTAAATCAGTATGATTTAATGATAACAGAATGAATATTAGTGCAATTCAAAACTTCTGGATTTCTCCCCAGATCTTCACATCCTCATCCTCACAGTCTCATCTTCATCTTCCAATCCAGTCTCACAGGATTCTGCAAAGCCTCAATTATCCTCAGATATTATTATGTATTTGAATGATGCTGTCGGTTGTCTGAGGAGGACAGAAGCAGGGAGAAAAGCAAAAGGCTAAGATATTTTTCATTACAGTCCTGGATGAATATATAAGTTTGTGTCATTATTCTGCACACAACAGCAGCAGAATGAATTTTGTGAATTGAATCGCATTGAATTGAGTGCATGAATGAGTTTCAAACAAGCAAAGCGAGGTGTCAAGGTCTGGCCGATGAGAAAGGCAACGTTATGTCATCAGTAACTGTAGGTTTCATAAGTAAAGTGCTTTTCCACCAAACATTTTCATCTTTGCATAGACACTGAAATGTATTTTAAAATACCGACAATGACTAAAATGTCTGATTTTACATACTTTGGAACAGTAGAAATGTTTATTAAGCCATTTAGGTTCATAGAATATTGAATTCATGGAAATTAATAGGTTAATTTTATTGAATTTAATCAATGAGATTAGTATTTATTGTACAATACCATCACATTGTATTTAATGCATTTATCTTATTAAAAGAGTTTCATTTAACTTCAACAGTATTTGAATTGAATTAAAACATAAACTTTTAATTTTGCATTTAAGGCTGTATTTATTTAATCAAAAATGAAACAGTAATAATTTGAAAAAGTCACTTATCTATTTGAAAATATTTTAAATGTAATTTATTCTAATTTAATTCTAATTTATTCTATTCATGCAATTTATTAAGCTGAATTCATCAAGCTTCATTATCACATGATTCTTCAGAGAGCTGATTTGCCGTTTACATTATTATTTATTTATATTATTAGTTATTATTTTATACTATTTTTAAATTTATTTTGTTATTATTTTTAACAGTCTATTCTGTTAATAACTTAATATTTTGTGAAAACCGATATTTTTCAGAATATTGTTGAATGGAAAGTTTAAAAGAACAGCATCTATTTGAAATAGAAATGTTTTGTAGCATTATAAATTTCACTTTAATGCATCCTTGTTGAACAAAACTTTTCAATCCACCCATCCAACATCCATAGACAGATAGATAGATAGACAGATAGATAGATAGATAGATAGATACGTTTAAAAAGTTATATATTGGATAAAGAGTTTGTTTTTTCTATTCATGTTTCCTTGTGAGCGTCTGACAAATTTCTGATGCTTTTCCTCACATTCTCATCTTAAACCTCACATCCTCTTCCTCCTCACACTCATCTGATCCTCCCTTTTGCGTGGTGACGGGAACCTCTACATGTGACGAGAGGACCGAAAATGAACTTACGTCCTAAATGCAGAGGTTTAATGGAGATGTCAGCCGGGCCGCTGAGCACACAAACCCTGCAAGACCTTTTAAAAGGATCTGCTCTTTACACTCAAACACACAGCATCTTAGTTTCCATGAAGTGACAACACCTGACCTTTATCTGCAGGCGAACAGACTGACTCACACACCAAGCAGAAGTGTATTAAACACACAGATCGTGATGGTACGGGCCTTTCATCAGTGCACTGGCTGTAATGACTCTTACCCTGTAAGTGCTGCGGAGGAATCGGGTCATTCGCCGGGCACGTCGGAGAGAATCGCACTTGTATTCTTTAGATTTTTCCTTCTACTAATTATAAATAAAATAGATTTTAAAGTGCAGGAAGTTCACGACTGCTGTGGCCTTGACAGCCGTCAGCGCTGCATCAACAGCGTTTATGCCGCAGTTTGGCGTGAAGCTGCCATAAAGCTCTTTGATCTCCTGCTGATGCCTGAAGGAAATACAAAAGATGTTCCATTTAAAAGTCATGGGGAGGAGGAAGGATATAGGAGAAGCCAGAGGGAAACAAAACCGGGGATGTTTACTGCAAATATATAATGCCAAACGAGAGATTCGCCCAACCTCCAGCTTCCCCTGGCTCTCAATAGCAGGAAGGAGTCAAAGAGAGTAATGTGTGATTTGCCTCAGGTTCCTGGTGCAATCTCAAGTAGGGGCGACCCAGAGTTCCTCAAATCCCATTGCCGTCCTGTCACTGCGGTGGCCCTGAGCAAAACACTTATCCCATGGTTGATCCAGGAGTCTTTACCTGCAGTTAGAGTAGTGATTTGAAGGCTAGGAAGGGACAATAACTAATTAGGTGTCTTTAATATCGTAATTGTTTGGGTTAGACAACACTGAAATTCAATGAAGAACAAACAGAGACTTTTGCACAAGGGATGGGCAGATTGATTTTGAAGTATCGATGTTTTGCATTGAAATAAATGCGTAAAAAAGTGAAAATTGGCTGTATTAGCCAATAGTTGTGTAGGATAGGAGCTATTTTTTCTATTTTAACATGCAGAAATGTGTGCAAAAACAGAGATAGTTTGTTTATATTAAAAAAACAACAAAGCTAAATATGACATTTATTATAAAGTATTTCTTTCATTTTATGTGTTTATTTGAATAGTTTGTAACACTTTATGTATAATGCATTATAAAGGGTTATTAAAGCCTATTATGCGTTATAATTATTAATAATGTGTGTTGTAATACACTCAGAAATAAAGGTACAAAAGCTGTCACTGGGGCGGTACCTTTTCAAAAGGTACATGTTTGTACCTAAAGAGTCCATTTTGGTACCTTAAAGGTACATATTAGTACTTAAAGTGTACATATTAGAACCTAATAGGTACAAAAGTGTATCTTTTGAAAAGGTACTGCCCCAGTGACAGTTTTTGTACCTTTATTTCTGAGAGTGTACATCTTATCTTGTCGTAAATAATTATAACCTTATTTAAAGGGCATGGTGTAACAGTGAATTGATAAGTGTTATAATGTATTAACTGTGGTTACAATTATTCATGAGACTGTACAGTGCATTATAAGGTGCATTACAAGGCATAATTAATGCATTAAAACTATTTTATAATGCATTAGACTCAAAGGCTTTAAGAAAAGTGTTACCGAATAGCTTATTTTAGTTAGTATGTTAGTTATTTATGCTGTTAAATATAAAAAGAATGGATATTAAATATTAATTATTAATATTAAGTACCAAAATGAGTAAAACTGAAACAAAAATAAATAGGAATATTAAAAAACAAAAACTAATAAGATGACAAAAGCTCAGACTAAAACTTAAACTGAATATAAAAATAAACGCTAATTAAAATAGTAATTATATATATATATATATATATATATATATATATAATATAAATATATATAAATTTAGCGTATTAAAATTTTAAACCGCTCAAAGGTTTGGGGCAAATAATTTTTTTTTTTTAATGTTTTTTTTTTTTTTTTTAAAGAATACATTGCATTTATTTAATCAAAAAGACCATAAGAACAAAAATATTGTAAAATATTATTACCATTTAAAATAACTCTTTAAAATAATTTAAAATGTAATTTTTTTACTTTTTTTTTTTTTTTTTACTTTTTTATTATTATTTTTTTTCTAAATGAGCTTTATAAATAAGCACTCATTTATTTCTAGTAACATGAAAATCTGAGCAAAAATTCTAGCAGATCGGAGAGTCTATTATTCTTACAGTGCGTTCGGGGACAAGACATGTCAAGTGAAATCACATCAAGACCTTCACTGTCATGTGAATAAAAAGAGGTTACACTGTAAAATGAAATTTCTATTCTCTGTCCTTACTTTACATTATTGAAGCAGCGGCGGTCTGGAGTGTTAAACAAACTGACCCTTGACCTGATCTCACGGTGACATTATTATTATGAGCTCCTGCTGGATTTATACACTTCATATCAGCCAAGAAAATGAATCCATATTCCTCCCCATTCTCATCTCCCAACTCTGCTGTCACATGTAATACTGTCTCTAGATAGGATGAATAACTCTTGATGGAGACTAAATCAGATCGTATTAACTAATAATTTCTTTGAGAAATTGTGTGTCAGACATCTGAAACGCTTTCAGAACTGAATTTTGATGCTCATTTCCCACAAGTACTGATTCATAATGATCTTAGAGCGCCACACGGTGGTTGATGTTGGAATTAAAATCAAAATTGGCTGGTCTTTCTTGACTCAGGCCATCCAGATCATCAACTAGGGCTTTGTTTACATATATAATCTCTGAAGTAACATCTTATTTGTCTGTCTGATTGTGAATTTGACCTTAATACTGAGCTTGCTACATGAATTGGATTCATATATATATATCAGAAAAGGGTAAAACCTCTCTCAATTTTCTGCGTAATCTCCCCGAGATTAATTTACTGAATGAAGACTGTAAAACCATTCCCACCATCTCTAATCCCTCTTATCTTCAAAAGCACCTTCCCGTTTCCCAGCAGGAGGAAGAGCGCGTCTGAATTTATGGCAGGCTTCAGATCGGCCTGCTCTCAGCACAGAGACCTGAATTAGATTAGCCAGAGTTTGGGTCCATGAGTGCACTGACCCCAGACCAGCTCATAATCAGACTAGTGTATTACGGTTCAAACAGAAAGCCGAAATCAGAGACCAAACTCATTCATGTGGAACAGTGTTGCCTTTCTTTATCTTTTCCTTTTGGGTGAATCTTATAAAAACATGTCTGAGTCACAGTTAACCCCGAAATCAAAAGAGAAAAAGGTTTTATATTTTGCAAGAAAATGTAACCTATTTTTGGACGACTGAGTATGGTGGCATTGCTTTGATGTGTGTGTGTGTGTGTGTGTGTGTGTGTGTTGTTATGATTCCCATTATTCCCAATGTTGACTCTCATTTCTATATTAAATTAGTGCTGTCAAATGATTAATCACATCCAAAATAAAAGTTTCCGTTTACATAATATATGTATGTCTGCTGTGTATATTTATTATGTATATATGAATATACACACATACAGTATATATTTAGAAAATATTTACATGTATATACATTTATATATTGATATTTTATATTATATATAAATATATTTAATATATAAACATAACATATTTTTCTTAAATATATACATGCATGTGTTTGTATTTATATATACTTAATAAATATACACAGTATACACACATATATTATGTAAACAAAAACTTTTATTTTGAATGCGATTAATCGCGATTAATCGTTTAAAAGCACTAAATAAAATGTATAATATATATTATGTAGTATGGGAACAGTAGGACAGGAGAAGTGCAAATACATTTATAAATAATATAATATATTAAATAAAATATTAGTATAAATAATGCATTTAAATATTTGAAAGAATTACATATATAATAATTTCAAAATTAAAAATAAACGAATAAACAAAATTAATAACAATTCTAAAGCAATAATCAAATCATGACAATGAACGAAAATATATCTAAAAGATTTTTGAATGTTAAATTAATTGGAATTTATACACTACTGTTTAAAAGTTTGGGGTGGGTCAGTTTTTTTTAAAAGAATTATGCTCTTTATGCTCACCAAGACTACATTTATTTGATCAAAAAGACCATAAAAATTGTAATATTGGAAAATATTATTACCATTTAAAATAACTGTTTAATATATTTTTACAATGTAATTTATTTAGTTAATTGAGATTTTTCTAAATGAGCTTGAATAAATGAGAACTCCATTAATTCTAGTCAGATATGAAAATCTTATAATATAATTAACATTATATTAATCAGAATGATTTTTGTTTTGTCTTGACATTAAAAAAATCTAATTATATAAAATATATATCTTTAAGAGAAAATGAATGGATACATTTATAATGACGTTTAATGATAAAATAAAAATAAAATCATTTCTAAATTAAAAATAAATAAAAACACTTCCTTGGCAATGATCAAATCGTGAAAATGGACAAAAAAAATGTCTGAAAGATTTTTGAATGTTATATTAATTAAAATCTTTATCGGTATAATATAATTCGAACATTATATTAATCAGAATTTTGCCTTATTTTGAAATTAAAAAAAATATTTTAAAAATGTGTCTTTACAATAACACAAAATATTAATAATCACATTTATATAAAATAAAATAAACTGGTTTTAGTATTGAAAAGAATAATCATGCTCACCAAGTAAAAACAATAGTATTGTGAAATATTATTTAAAATAACTGTTTTCAGTTTTGATGTATTTTGAATTATTTCTTCCTTTGATGGCAAAGCTGAGTTGATGATCCCCCATAAGTCATTCTAATATGCAACAGACACACACAGGAGTATATATTTCCCCGTTCTCTAGCACTTATTTTCCTTTTCTTTCACCTGCAGTGTCTATCTCTCATGGCCTTTTCATAATGCTGTTCCAGTCTTGCGTTGATTTGTGTTTTTGTGTGTGTGTGTGTGTGTGTGTGTGTGTGTGTGTTTTTAAAGGTCTATCTCACTGAATAACTTTTAACTTCAATCTGCCGACAGGCCATTAAGGTGCTCAGAGCCTTCTGTCCTCTCAAACAAAAGATCCAAATATACTTGATAGACCTTCTCACACTGCAGTTTGAATATACAGTATATGCTCAAATCTTGATTTTAGCATAACCTGTTCCTTTAAGCTGCCTTTATTCTAAACCTCTACCTTTCATCTTCAGTCCTTCTGCATGTGTTGTGGTGAGCCTGTCATTCACTGTAGTGCGCTGCAATGTACCATCCATCAGGCACACTCCATTAATCCAGGACTGTGTGCCATCATGCTGGATATCAGCTCCACTGAACTGAGCAATAGGGAACAATACAGTCTTCATTATGACTTCTATTATTTGAAGGAAGCATCCCGGTTGGGTGGAAAAGAATGGAGGTTATCGAGAAAGACCCCTAAAGAGAAATAAAATGTTCTCTGCTGCCTTTTTCTCTCAGCAAATAGGATTCCATGCTTGATGCCTTCACTATTTTCCAGTGCTATTATTTGTTGGGATATTCGAGTGTGTGATTGTGTGTTTTTGTGTGGTCCGATGAATGACTCTGCAAGCGATATGACACTCCGTTAAATCAGTCAGACCCCAATGACTGTTTAAATGGCATTTCGGTGTTATAATGTGATTTTTTTAGAACTCTCTGTCCCATTATGAGGCTATTATCGGCTATATGTCATCACTTTATCCATTTACAACCATTAAGCGAATTTAAGTTGCCCTTTAATGTCTATTGTTCTCACAGATAAATAAATAATTGAAAGGAATTATTTTTTAGAGGATATGTTACCACTGTGAATATGAATGTTAAGCATTACTGCACTGCTTTTTCTCTATAGGAATAACATCCGAGTGAGAAAAAAGATTGCAGTCTGGATAGTTGTTAGATCTTTGAAGGTCTATTGCTAATTCTGGACGTTTCTGCAGCATCTAATTAATCAAATTTCGTTATTAAAATCTGCCTCAGTGAAGATGACATTTACATGTTTGATTTAAAGGGATAGTTCACAAAAAAAAAAAAATTAAATAAAAATTGTTCACGTTGCTACAAATCCAAGATTTGTTTTTATTATATTTTTAATTAATTTAATTAAGTTTCTAAAAATTTATTTATTTATTTAATTTATTTTTATCCTTTATTTTGGATCTTTTATTGTATGGGAAAGAGTGGCCAATACATTCTGCAAAATAATTTGTTTCATATGTGCAAGAGATAAAGTTGGGTAGAGGTTTGTGAACTTATTCACAAGAGAATACATCTTGAGATTTCATATTATCTGTTCACACTATGGAAATCATAAAAGAAAAAAAGTGCTGCATTGTATTATCCAGAAGATGGCGCTGTTGTGTTTCCAAATTGCTGCTGGAACAAAACAGCAATTGTCTACCCGTGTACATGCTATTGCTATACCTATGTTTATGTAATTGTGGACACTAAAAATTCATTATTAAATACCGATTACACCCAAAACACTTCTTTTCAATAAGATATTTCTCAAAATATAAAATATATCCTGACTTGCCCAGACATGCATTCATTTGCACCCCTCTCTTTCTTTATTGTCAGATAAGTCAGAGCTGTTGTCACTTCTGTTAAAAGATCAGCAGCAGCTGTCCTCTAAATGTTAATATAAAATGTACTTTTAAATAACATCAGATATTTTGATGAGATTATAGAAAAATCCTTCATTGTCCTGCTTTTTGAAATGTGCAAAGTAGGCCAGGATATGCAGATATTGCCAGCATTGTTCTGGTGTCTTTCTCACTGCAGTCAGATTTTGAAAAGTACATTTCGATGCTATTTTGGTCATAACAACCCACACACTGATAGCCATGCACTGACAGCTAACTGAATAAATCACACATTATTAGAAGGATAGGACTGTGCTTTTTCTTTCTCTATCTCCTTAAGAACACAGTCCCTTGCAGCAGAAAACATAACAATACCGTAGGACCATGATATAATCAAGATCATGGTTCACAGAGATGGAAACTGTGGGGTGCTTTTAGGGAAGAGCAGGCATGATTGCATCACATTTGGTCCCAGCACCTAACCTAAGGGCTTTATGCAACTCTATGCAAATTTTGGCACAAAAACTACATTTGGATGTCAGATTGAAATGCTTGGATCACATTTAATGATCCTGAATGTGAGGAGAGAGTGATGCCAGTTTGTAATGAAATTGGATGCTGGCAGCTTTTCTTTCCTTATTCTGAGAAACTCAGATGAGATATTTGATCTGAGCCCAGAGTCCAGACATTTTGTTAGATTTGCCAGGGATTGTTCCTTTTTGCTTTGTTGTACATCCGCAATTATATCTCTGAATATTATCACATGCAAATATGCCTCCATATTATTAGACACTCTTTGAAACTTCTTCAAACTATGTATGAAAAAAAGAAAACATTTTTGGGGAAATGCGGGTGTAATGATGACTGCAGTAATTGCATTCTTGCAGTATTTTTAATATTTTTAATATATATATATATATATATATATATATATATATATATATATATATATATATATATATATATATATATGATTAAAAATACAAATTGTTCACATAAATATTAAATTTAAATATATATATATATATATATATATATATATATATATATATATTTTTTTTTTAAGTTCTCATGAAAAGTTAAAATGTCCCAAACTGAGAATAATAAGGAATGAATGAATGAATGAATAAGTGCCAAAACTTATTTTATATATATATATATATATATATATATATATATATATATATATATATATATCAAATATCTGTTTATGGGGGATTTTTTGTTTAAAACAGCGACAGACATAAATAAATAAATACATAAATAAATACTTAAAAGTTACTCATAGGCTATTAGTGTTTTGCATAAACTATACTTTAATGGATATAAAGTATATAATAATCGTAAGGTAGGCCTATTATTTTAACGTCCATACATCTAACTACACTTGGATACAATGCTTCAAACTAAAATAGGTCTATAATGGATAGTCTATATAATCGTCAGGCGTTATTACTTTTAACGTCTATATATAATCTACTATCTAAATAGGTGCATACAAATACTGTAAATTGGTGCTTCAGAAAACGTTGAAATTACAAATCCTACCATAGCGAAGGTTCATGAATATTAATGAGAACGTGCTGACGTTCCGTGGTAACCTTCCAATGAAGAAAACTTTTATCTTGAATATTAAACATTAGTGCTGACGTCACGTGGTTGACGTCCAATTGTTAACGACTGGGTCATGAATATTAATTAACAAACCTTCACCGTAGTTGGAGCAGTGTCTTATCTAGATAAATAGAAAAAAGCGCCCCTTCCTAGACCCCGGTAATGGTAGCGTCCGCTGTGATAGTTGGTTTCGTTTCCTCACCTTCGGAAAAACAGATCTGTTTGTACGGAATCGCAGCTGAGGTTCGGAGGTTCGGTCTTTTCTTCCATCGCGCGAGCAGGATTCTCAAGCCGTCAAACTGGAGCCCTACAGAATGACCATGTTTAAAGGGAAACGTCGAAATCACCGGTGTAAGTTTACGACCATCAAGTGTAACTTTGAGAATGTGTTGTTTTGCATTCAGTGCATTTCGCATTATTTGCATAAGCTCGCAATTAGTCATAGAAAGCATAATAATAGGAAAGAACGGTATACTGTATATGTTTGCATCTTTTCCGTGTCCTTTCTGTCCGTATCACCTGTTCAGTTCAGTTGCATGTTGGCAAATTGTCAGTGTTGTGCATGAGTAGCGTTAGTAGGCACCTGTCATCTATGTCTGAAAGATAAGACATCCTCATAATGCTGAATCCATTACTGAAGTGGTCTGATATGTGAATTTGCTATCTATTGAAACCCTTGGCAATTCTATTATGTGTTATTACAGCATGATGGTTGTATTTTGATTTATTCATTTTTTGGCCATTCAGGAGCGGAAATGATCCATCTTGAGTGAATGGACGGTGTCATTGTTCTCCTCTAATGTTACACTGAGCCAGAATCAATTGAGAAACTTAAGTTCAATCAGAGACAGGTTTCTTTTAATGGTACTTTTTATGACCATTGGCCTCCTCCTCTTCTTCCTCCTCCTCATCACCATCATCATCATCATGACAGGTCGGTGCAGGTAATCCATTAGCAGCAACTAAACTTGAGATGCATGTTAAACAATGACATTGTGCACATGAAAATGTGTGTTACGAGCAGAGTTATTGTAGTAAACTAAAACTAAAACCATTAAAATAAATGTTAACTGAAAAAAACCCCAATAAAATATAAAAAAAATTTGTTTTATTTCAGCCAGCTGCAGAGACAACTTTTCTCATTTTTGTAACTTGATTTACTAAAATAAGTAAAACTGTAACAAAAATGAACAAACTATATTAGACATATTTAAAAAATAAAATAAAAATTTAAATAATTAATTAATAAAATATAAAATAAAAATAATTTTAACCAAAATTAAAATGGAAAATATAAAAATGAATTCAAAATATGAATAAATACTATAATGCAATGTTAACATAATAAAACTGATTATGAGGATAGTCTGCTTTTATTGTGGTTAAGACAGTGCTTATTCCTAATTCTGTTAATAGGTAGTTGACATTTTTTTATGATTTTTTTTTTTTTACAGTAATTTTTATGCATGAAACTTTAATGAGCTCATGTTAATTAAAAAAAAAAACTACACTCAGTGTCACACTTTGGGACCATTTAAAATAAACTATCAAAAATAATGAAAAACTAGCAAAAACATTGGTGGTGAAAACAATTTTCACACAGAAATTGATAGTACATTTCACAATTATTTACAAGGAAACAGCCAGTAACACATTGAATTAAATGTGAAATTTTGTAAAGATATTTTCTTGAAGAAGTAGTATTTATAGTAAAACATACTCTAATAATCTTTGTTTTATTTACAACTTTGAAAAATCTTATTTAAAAAAAAAAAAATTTACTTATTAATTTTTTTTTCTTTTTTATATTTTTATAGAGTAGTACTTTAATTTGAGCAAGACCATTTGAATGTGTTAATGTGACCGTATTTGGTATCCTACAACAGACTGTCAACTGTATTCTGCTGCTGCTGTGTGAACATAGCCATACAACAGAAGCTATCTGTATCTCAAGATCTTCGACACCCGTAAGACTTGTTCTTAAAGACTAGTTCTTAAAACTAGCACACTCTAAAAGTAGAAATTTCTAAATTTATGAAGTGCCCCACACTACTTTGCATCCCTCTTGACATTCAGATGTGCATTAGGAGGAGAGAGTCATATTAAGAAAATGATCTAAACGGAAGACTAGAGTTGTTGTTTCTGCTCAGTTACTAATAATAGAGAGATTTCATTGTGCTATTTTTATTAGGAAATCTTTATGAAACCTCCAGTGCCTTCCGGGCCTGATGTCTATTGTGTGATAACCCTGTCAGTGCAAGTTTATAGATCTCAGAGCCACAATGCACATCTGACGGATGGATTTGACCTGGTCATCCCACTGGGCTGTGAGGAATGGGGCAGTGACGGTGATGAGTGTGGACTTGGTCCCAACCGCTGTTTAAATTTCACAAGAATTCCTTGTAGTCGCGTGTCCTCTGGCCTCAAACGAAATTCGTATACACAGACAGCCAAAACTGCATGGTAAAGTAATGCTTTTATTCATAGAGTAAACTCCTGCAGATGTTCTTGTTAGTTAATTGGTTTTATTTCAGCTAAGAGTTATATTAGATCTGTCATCATCATTTAATCGTGTAATTCATTGCATCCTGCTCTGGTCTTGTAAATGCCTAAAGCCCAGCTGTTGTACCTGTTGGTGCCATTAAATTCCGGCTAGGTGTATGGCAGATGTCTTATGGTGCTATATCAGATGGATTATTTCAATAGTGACAGGAAAACAAAGACAGTTTCTTGAGACCCAGAATGAGGGGAAAAGCTTTATGAGACATCCAGTCAAAAATTGAAGTATTAAATGTAAAAAGAATGTGCTCTCCCAAGATAAAACATGTGCTTTCTTTCAACGTGTCTGCAATTTTTGCTCTTAATTTTGTGGAAATCCCAGCCAATCAGAATGTAGGCAATTTAGAGCAACAGGCACAATGCAAGGGGCCTTGATCGGTTTTGTAGTTCAAATACAGTGTTTTTCTTCTAAATTGCACCATTATAAAGTGTTACGCACTTCCACAAAATTCAGTTAAATTTTCATTAAAAACTGCCAGCTGGGGTTTAGAAAAATGTACCATTACAGGGACTGTAACTTGGCACTTGGTGACTGTATTTTACAGTTTATTTATACCATTAATTGATATGAATGCCAAGCTAATTGAACTACTTAAATCTGCCTTGTACATTATTATTTAAATTGTTTCTATATAATATTTTTAAATGTGATTTACTATGCAGGGTGGTATTAATATATTATTGTCCATACTATATTTATTAATATTTTAAATCAGCTTTATTTTTACTTCAGTTTTATTTTTATTTTTTTTATTTTAGTAATTTAATTTTTTTATTATTATTATTATTTTTTTGTACTTCATTTAGCTACCAAGGCAACACTTCTAGTTTTCTTTCTTTCTTTCTTTTTTAAAGTTTTTTTTCAGCTAATATTTATGTTTTATTCTATTCCATTTTTAGTTTTAGTTAACAATAACAACATTGTTGTTATAATTTTTTTTAAATTATTATTTATTATTATTATATATTAAGTATTTCTGTGGTTTTCTTTATTGTTTTTAATTCTATAAGGTAACACATTTTTATTAAGAAAATTGTTTTTTTTTTTACTGTAAAAGTACATGTTTTGTCTTATGGGGCATTTTTTATATAATTAAATAAAATTTAATTTAAGATTTCAAGCATAAATTATATGGTATTACATTTTTGTTACATATTTTCTTCCAAATATCAGAAAAATTATATTTGTTGTCCATAAATCTCTTTTTTCTGTATATGTTAATTTTATAATAAAATAATTAATGTTTTACCCAAACCCTAACATTTTAACATTTTTTTTTTCCTTTTTCCTATGTGTCACATCATGTCAAGACAGCATAACTATTCACCAGCCCACGATCATAAATTCAAAGTCTTTAAATCCTAGCTGGACTTCCTACTGTGGTTTCATTCTGAAATCTCTCGCTGATCTGTGGTTCAAAGCGTGGTAACAGGATTTTTTTAGGATGAGTACTTTGCCGTAACTGATTTAGTGCAAAGGAAAATTCTTCAGCCAGATTATCATCAAAAAGCATGATCGCCTCATACGGCTGGATTATCAGAGCCAACACGCACTGGAGATGTTTATGTTTGCTTTAGCTGCTCACATCTCGCCGCATGCGTCTGATCACGGCTTTAAGCCCGTTAACACCCCGATCCCTCAGGCGCCTGCAGTGCTTCATTATTTACTCATTTAAAGCAGAGTTTGTGCTTGATGTCTTGGCTTTTCATTGCAACATCATATTGT
Organism: Tor tambroides; assembly: GCA_021397915.2. Classification (NCBI taxonomy): domain Eukaryota; kingdom Metazoa; phylum Chordata; class Actinopteri; order Cypriniformes; family Cyprinidae; genus Tor; species Tor tambroides. The sequence goes on from JAFVLL020031659.1 coordinate 44,557, forward strand.
CTGCAGCAGAGTTAGGGCTTCATATGCGATGAGGCCGGTCTGCCTACGGAGGTCCCTGCGGTGCTGAGCTTTAACATTTCACCGACCAACTCATGTAGATGCAACTGTACAACTTCAAGAAATAAAGTGCAGATGAGTGTTGCCAGATGTGGCACATTTAATTAGGTCAGTAAAGGAATTTTAAATGAATGCATAAGTAAGCCGTGGAAAATCTCTGCATGGACTCTTTTGTGGTCGTTACATGTGCTATTAAAGGAATAGTTCATGCGAAAATGAAATAAGCATCATTTACTCCCCTTCATGACTTGCTTTCATTCGTACAACATAGATGTTTGCATGTTCGTGCTGATCTTTTGGTTTAGTTTTCAAATAGCACCTTAAAAGTAGACGAGATGAGAATGAGATGCTGTGTTTTGCAGGCGATAACACTGAGAAAGATAGACATGTACACCACATTTCATGTCATATCATTAGATGCATCAACATAATTATCAGTGTACCTCCTGCTGAATATCAGGTTTTAAATAGACGCCACATGGAGATGTATATGGCTGGTAGAGAGAGAGTGTGTGTGTGTGTGTGTGTATGTGTGTTATATTAAGGTGTGTGAGCGTGTACCTTACACTTGTTGTGACTTTCAGACGTGACAGTGTGCTAAGTGGAAGAAAATGAAGGGTTGGCTGTAAGCAGCAGTCTGCTTGTTCTTCTGTTTAGCAAGCAGTAAAACAGATGGCAACTAAGGATAAATCAGCACCCAGCTGGGGTGTGTATATATATATGTTAGACAGCTCACTGGAATACTTGATTCTAATTGGTCAGTATAGTTCTGCAAATGTTAAATGAAATTGCTGACAGTTGTCACTGGTGGAGGACATGCTGTGCCAGTTACATCTATAATTTATTTCTTTTACAATTTAATCTTGAATTATGAAATACATTATTTTAAAATAATTCACATTTTTATTTAATTTCTAACAGCAGACTTTGCTGTGCCAGTGGTGATTGCAATATATTTCTTTTAGAATTCAAAACTAAATTTATGTAATAAATTTATTTTGCAATTATTCAAATTCTTTTGATTATTTTATTTTATTTTATGGCAACAGATTTTGCTGTGCATTACCTTGAAATTATTTAATACATTTATTTTTGTTTACTTGATTTTAAAGTAACAGACTTTGCTGTGCTAGATACATAATTTATTAATTTTACAATTTAAACTTGTTTAAGTTCAATTATTTTAATACATTTATTTTGAAATTCAATATTTTATTTTATTTTATTTTGTGTTTGCTGACAAAGTGGTTAGTAAATAGGCCCTAAAAATATAAGACTTCATCCTAATTTTCAATTTCAATGAATTTATGTTATGAATTTGTTTCCTCCATTGCATTCCAGTTTTGGACAGAATAATTGCTGTGCACAAATATTACTTGTAATTAGTTTGATTCTGTTCATTTCACATCCATTCCACACATATTTCAGTTTCACCAATCACCCCATCTCTCTCTCTCTCTCTCTCTCTCTCTCCTTTTTTCCTAAAAAAAACCATCCAAGTACTTTGAACTCAGAAATGATTACAACTTAATGCAGTGATTCGCAAATGGCTTTACAATGGACGTCAAGTGGTCATGATTACATATTACAGTGAACTGCACGGGCCCAACAATATGCAAAATTACACGACATAGGTTGAATAGGAAAATGACCGCTTTGTGATACATAACCAAGACCAGAAGTGTGGTTTACTGAACACACACTGGGAAAAGTATTGCAGTAGTATCAGCCATATTACTTAGTGACCAAAATACAATAGAGTTTGATTGAATGCACAGCTGAAGGTGATGTCTTGCGATGCACATCTGAAGATGTTTGTCTTATTTTTGAAAAGCTGATAAGCCTATTTGTATTGTTTGGTTACATTCTTTTTATTTACATTTTGCATTGTTTTCCTGATATCCACAACCAAACCAGAACAAACCTGTGTTAATAAACCGGAGATTCAGAAGAGATCCTGACCCCATCATTTCCACACAACAAACCCTCTTTGTATTTATTCTTTGCATAGTCCACCACCGCACAGAAATTGCAGCATTTTTGTGATTTAATGGTTGTACACTACTGCGTTTGTGGTGTGTTTGTAAGGTCAAACTGATAAGAGATCAGACAAGGTGCAGAAAGATGGAGGTTGTTCTTTATTCAGAGGAAAAAAAGGAGCATGATATACAGAAACAAAACAGCTTTTCATTCTTGAGCATTGTTGCCTGTCAGATTAAAATGATTACACAGGAGACTGTCTCATCACATTAACTATGGACATGTTCCACTAACATCTGGCAGGCAGATGCATTTTGTCTTCATTTTGAACAGTATATCTATTTTTTTTATGAAAACTGTGCTTGTGCATATATTTCTTAAAACTAATTCCACTAAGTGTGAATACTTTTTCTAAAGGCATGTCATTTGTGTCCTTTTGAAGTATCAACATACTTTTTGGTAACACTTCTTATGTTAAATAACAAAGGTTTGTGAATAAGGACTTGGTTTTGAATAGGACTTGTTTCAGATGCCACGCATGTCTCTTTGTGAGTTCCCGCTTCAATGGAAAGCTTTCATGGTGCTACGATCCAAACAGTGAAAAAGCTCCAGTCTCCCTCAGCCAGCACAGGGTTCAGGACCACGGAGAGCTCCTCTCGGCTCGGCCTGTCTCCAGGCAACCATTAGAAGTCCAGCGAACAGATGCAGATGACTGAAAATTTTCCCTTGTGGCTAGAGCTATGTCCCCTCTGTGCCTACCATCAATCAGGGAAAAATGAAAAATAGACGCCACTCTCTTCCATCTCTCTACTTTATTGGACAGATGCCCTTGGATGGGTACCGCATACATCTGAAGCAAGCAAACAAATGCTTTATTAAATAGGAATCAGAGTCTAATTTCTCATAAAAGCATGCTGTTTGCAGAAATGACGTTGGCGAGGCCACGTCTGAGTCACTTTGTGAGCCGATGTGCTTGAGCATTTACCCCAGATCTGCATATATAACAGGATTTCTGCAAGGAGATGCTTTCTGAAAAGGCTTCATGTTTTCTGTCAAATTTTATCCTCTCGTTTTGATCCAGTAACACCAAAAATCGCAAGAAGCTTTGTAAACATGACAAAATGTCCTTGTTTATGTTCAGTGCATTTGTTAAAGGAATAGTTCAGCCAAAAATGAGTTTTTCTTAATCCGAACAGATTTTGAGAAATTTAGCTTTGTATCACTTGCTCACCAATGGATCCATTGCTGTAAATGGGTGCCGTCAAAATGAGAGTCCAAACAGCTGATAAAACATCACAATAATCCATAAGCAATCGACATGCCTCCATCATTTAACATCTTGTGAAGCGAAAAGCTGCGTGTTTGTTAGAAACAAAGCAAAAACAGGCTACAACAGTTCTAAACAAATAGGTCGGTTGATTTTGATTTTCAAAGGACAACAGGAGATGGACTTTTTCACTGAAGGAAGCGTTATTATGGATTATGCACTCATAATTTGTCCAGAAGTGATGGTTTAAAGAGTAATGATGAATTAATTACAAACACCAAGTTTTTTCACTTCACAAGGTGTTCATTTTAAGGACTGGAGTAGTGTGGATTATTGTGATGTTTGGACTCTCATTCTGATGGCACCCAATCACTACATAGGATCCATTGGTGAGCAAGTGATGTATAATTTTCACAGCTCAACTGTTACTAACCACTAGGCACAGTCTGTCCATATCTATCAGTGTGAGATATCAGAGCTGCAGAATAAAATGTGACTGTAACCATATTGCATTTATCTTAAAGCTGTTCTATGGCAGAGTTTCCCCTCTGAATTCCCTTGTATTGCAGCAGTGGAGTGTTTTTGTGATGAATGCTGCGGACAGGAGTACTGGGTTGTGTGGGTCAGATAGTCGAGATAAGTCTCACATATGTTCTGTACTGTGGTAATTCTCAAGGATGATGGTTTGATAAAAAAAAATGCTTTAATGTACATATACTGTAGATGCACCAAGGTCAAGTGCTTCAGCGTTCCTTCTCTTCCTATTCATCTCTTCTCTTTCTTTTACTGCGGCAGTGAAATTAAGTTGTTTTAGTGTAGGTTTTCATCTATAGTTCTTTGAAAGATATTCTCTATGGATAAACAGTGCGCAAAATTGACTGAAATTAAATTTGACAATGACCGCAGAATGTATTTAGATATGTAAGCCACACAAAGGCTTTTCACTTTTGCCTTTTTTCACACAAAGGCAAAGGCCACACAAAAATTTCCTGAAATTTGCTCACCCTCAAGCCATCCAAGATGTTGATGAGTTTGTTTCTTCATCGGAACAGATTTGGAGAAATTTAGCATTACATCACTTGCTCACCAATGGACCCTCTGCAGTGAATGGGTGCCGTCAGAATGAGAGCTGATAAAAACATCACAATAATCCACAAGTAATCCACACAACTCCAGTCCATCAATTAATGTCTTGTGAAGTGAAAAGCTGCTTGTTTGTAATAAACAAGACATTTTTAAATTCAAACCACTGTTCCTGAGTCCTCAATCTGTAATGGTGTTTTATTCAGTCCTTTTTGGGTGAACTATTCATTTAAAAATGTATGAATGTCATTGCATTAGTTAACAAAATACCAAACCGTGTGGCATTTGTTTTACAAGACAGAGGACAGCCCATGCATATTTTTCAAGCAAAATGTTTTGAATTATTAAAAACAATATGCCACAAAATCACTACAGAGTTGCACCACATTACCTCAACTAGCGCTGCACCATTAATAGCTTTGGATGCAATGCCGATTCACAGAAAGTTCTGTTTGCCTGCTATATGTGAATTGTGTTTGTAATGGACTGCATTTCTCATATATATCTCATTCTAAGAAGTATATTGCACAAAATCAGTTTTAGAGAACAGTTATTTGGGAAAACAAAGTTCTGCAGTATTTTTGGAATACAGGATATGTTTTTCTTTCTTGTTTTACAATCCCAGGGCTCCAAATTATTTGCTGAACATCAAACAGGCACCACATTGTTCTACCCACCACGCTCGAGTCATTAAAGGCTGATTTAGAGAGAAGTTGCATGGATTTATTTACCCGGCCGTAGTTTGAAAACCAAACCCGACAACCTCGGTATATGCAATGAGAACTCATTACTACAGGTGTTTGATTCTGAATTCTTCTGTGTTTATGCAGATATTAACATGGCCGGAGAGCCGAAACCCTACAGGCCTAAAGCAGGATCCAAACGACCCCTGACTGCTGTCTACAGGTGAGCGTTTCCTATTAAATATAGGCACTGCACTTATATATAGATAACATACTGCAGTGTAAATGAAATGCATTTGCTGTTCTTACATGCTCCCTTGTTAGGAGAGCTGAGGTAGAGCGGATTAAAGTCTGGTTCGTGTGGCTGAATGAAGCCGTCAGCACATTTGTCATATTATCAGGTTTAGATAACAGAACAGCCCGCGGTCTGCGATTATCAGCACATTCATTCAATTGCTGAAGTTGCAGTTGTGTCTCACAGGTTAGGTTAGATGGTTGAACCCTTATAGGAAGCGAAAAGCTCTCCAGACACATCAGTGAAAACTAACCAAGCAGAAAATGAGTGAAAAATCTATGTTTGAAAAGGTATTAAGCATTTGCTGCTTTATTGACAAGCGTCTGTAGGGATTCAGAGCTTTTTATAGTGAACAGTACATACTAACTAAAGCTAAATAAATAGTGACTGGACTGTGAAACAATTACTGGATTAGCGCTGTTTATGTTTTTGTCCATAATTGTAATGGAATTTTTTTCCTCCTTTTATTAGCACTTAGCAAAGAATAATAGAATCATAGTAATGAGACATTAAATTATGGATTTTTGGCAGTTCAATTACTTATGAGCCTGAAAGAGTGTCTATCCAAGGACTTTAGCTTTTTTTTGGTTCTTTTTTTTGTGTGTTATATGATTGTATTTTACTTTAGCTGATTCTGGGTTTTTAATTCTTTATTTCTCACTCTCATTATATTTTTTGAAATTCATTAAGTCTTGATTTGCATTTCAAATCAACTAATTCAAACCAATCCATTATGTAATCTGAGGTAGGCCTAATTAGGAGAGTAGAACAGGAGCAAACCAACAAAGAAGAGCTTTGAATGTTAATTAGCTTGGAATGAAATGGTCAGAGAAACGAAGAGATGCCTATAATAGAATATAATGAGTTAGATGACCCGAAATCATCCTCATTCCAGGTTCTATAGTTGACAGGGTATTCATAATATGCATGACATATATTTAAATACACAATTGCATTAAGTTTGACCTTGTTTGCATCCTTAATTGCTGTCCTGATTTTATTGTGCACAATTAATCATTAGTGCATGTTATGGAAATAGGAAAACATAAATTTAACAATCATATATTTATAAATTAACATTAACTTAGAGTAATAAACAAATTGAACCTTGGCATATCAAACCCATAATTTAATTCTATAATTTAATTTCTGTATACTTACACACACACACACACACACACGCACACACACATAAATGTATGTAAAAATATTTAGACTATAAATAAATAAATTAAAAATGTATATTAAATATTTACTGATTGATTTTATTTTTAATATGGCAACATTTTATGTAACTTATTTTATATATTTATATTTAAAATATATAATTATATAGATAATATATTTTTTTCTTCTGATTTGTGAGTAATGTAACAGAGTGTGATGGAAGAGTGCTAAAGGGTTGAGGGGCAGGTTTAGGCCTCAGGTGTAAGGTATGATTTGATAGAAATGAATGTACATGTGTATAATGGCTGTGTATGATCTGACAGAGATGGATGTATATGTGTATAATTACGTGTATGGTTTGACAGATATTAATGTATATGTGGATAAATGTGTATGTGTGGGGAATGTTGAGAAGACCGTATGGGGAGAAGGAGAAAACTTGGGCCTAAGTTAGTTCATGAATTTATTCATCATAGGTGTACAACATTCATAGATTGTATTCATGCTATAACCACCAGGGAGAGGCTATTCAAACTCTGTAAGACTTCAGTGTCTCTTGATATATCAGGTATAGTGTAGTGTTGCATGTGAGTGGTGTAAGTGATTTTAGATGCCTGGAAGTTTGGTGGGAAAAACATCTAAGAATAGATGTGCAGTGAGAGACTCAGCGTGTTGCTATTTTAATGATTTACAAAAAGCAACACTGGAGAGCATCCCATCTTCTGTTTGACCTGCCAAGATGCTCAACCAGCCTATAGCACAAAGAAATGACGTAAAAAAGCAAATATATAAGATTCAACACTATTTATAGCTAATCAAATAAGCTTTTAATTTGAACTCGTTTCAAGATGTTCTTAGTAACATTTTTCAAATCATGCAACAGAACATTCTGAAATTCCTATTCATTTTCAGTTCAACATATGGCTCAAATTCTAAAAATGTAAGCTGTAAAGAATTCAAAATAGCGTTTTCATTCATTTCCTATTGCACTCCACTGTACATGAAATAAAAATGACTGAAGAAGCATCCCTTTTGCTTACCTTGTCAGTTGACATTATAAGTCTTCTGAAGAGATGTTTGGTGCTGCTGGTGCTCTAAAGGGTTCACACAAAGTTTACTGGTTGAAGTCGAAGTAGGGGTCACACACAAACTGGAGAGTGTCTGCCTCGCTGTCAGGATCTAAAACAAGCCAAAGTCTAACTCCAGGAGGTTTCTCACTGTAATTAATAAACGAAGCCGCTTTGATTGCTGCAGTAACTGTGTTCATGGGAGCTCTGCATGCTGTCTGAAGGCTGAAGATATTATTGATTTGTCTGTCAGCAGGGTGTTTAAATAACATGTAGATGGATGGGATTGTTGTCAGATGATTTGAGTTTAACACATTTAAGTCTCAGGTATATAAATTGATTAGTGTTCAAGTGTAAAATCTTCCTGGCAGATCAATTGAGCTGTAAATATAAGTCTAAATCAAGGGGCTAATTTGCCCTCCATCACATCCTGACATAGCAAATCGCACTTTACACTGTGCCTTTGTTTTGTCTTTTTCAGTGGTTATGAATTTGATTATGATTACTACAGGGATGATTTCTACAATAGGTATGTATGCATTTATTTACCATTAATTTGACTGCACACATTTTGAAACACTCGAGTCCTTCAGCAGCATGATCTTTCATGTATTACTTTAAGCTTTGTCAAATGACAGTATGAAAAGATGCATACAAATTAGGGCTGTCAGTCGATTCAAATTTTTAATCTAATTAATTGCATAATGTTTCGATTAATTGAATTAATTTGACTGAAAATACCCACAAACGATTATTCAAAGCTATTTTTGTGTTAAATGAGAAAGTATCAATTAGACATTACAAATTGTTATAGTTTTAGAAAGAAATATTTGATTTGATTCAACATAAAATTTTTTACACATAAACATTTAGGCTACAACAGCCTAATGCAAACTATGGAACATAAAAGAAGATCATTTGAGAAACATCTCAGTATTTTTTGTTCATACAATGAAAGTCATTGGTAACCAAAACAGCTTTGTTACCAACAGTTTTTAATATAGGCCTACCTTCTTTTATGTTCCACAAAAGAAAGGTTTGAAACGAGATGAGGGTGAGTAAATAATGACAGAATGAATTTTTTTTTTTTTGGGTGAACTGTCCCTTTAATGTTTTTATTATTATTATTATTTATTTATTTATTTATTTTTTTTTCATGAAATGATACTCTAAATTAGAAACTAAATCTGCCAGCAGGTGGCGGTAAATGTCTTTATGAGTCATTCGATTCAAACAGCTGATTCATTAAAGGGCTCTCTTTTTATGAATGGGCTTTGAATCATTGGTTCACACGATTCGTTCAAAACGCGGATTCGTTCAGAAACTAAACACCGCTGAGTTGCTCGGAGACCCGCAACAATTCTGCTATGGCTTTAAAGGTAATATGTTCCCTGCAAAATTGTGCAAAAAAACATTATATTATGTTTAAAATAACACAATATTAACTTCTTATTTACTGAACTGTTGTATAAAATCACATTTGCACTCGTGATATTCGGACATAAACAGCACTCGTCTGATATTGCTCTAGCTGCTGGTGTGATATCGCTTATCGTTTGATATAAATATGAGACAAAAACACACACAGGGGCATTTTTTGCACCAATATCTTGAATTTTAGGGCATAACTGCATTTATGGAGTTGTTTCCCTGCATCATATTTGTCAACAGTTAACTGTATAAAATATAAGATGATGTACAGGTCTGGGGGCGGGGCCACTGCGTTAACTGCGTTAAAATATTTTAATCGCGTTATTTTTTCATAACTAATTAAGTTAAGGCGTTAAACTGACATCCCTAATACATGATGAACGTAATTAAAAATGACATTACCAGATAATCGGTGATTTTATTTATCTTAAACACCTACAGTTCGTCCTTGGAAGAATTTAAGAGAAAGCAAATATTGTGGAGAAAAATTCATAAGCTTTGAGTAAATGGAGCTCGTCTTTAATTTCTAAAAAGCCCTGTTTTAATTCGCTCTTTTGCTTCTTATGATCTCATCTTTTATTAGCAGAGACATTTACTAAATGTCAGCTGGGTGGAGAGCTGTGAATATCCAGGAGAGATTGATGCGAGAGCAAGGGCATGTGCCTTTGTTTGACATTTTCTTGTACCTCCTTTCTTTTCTGTAACTTCTTTTGAAAAATTCGCCTGCCATGATGATGAATCTCAAAAGTAGCTCCGCTAATTGCAGGGAAACCAGAATCTAGGAGTCAGAAATGTTTTCGGGGGTGAAAGACCTTTAGAAAGCCATATAATTCAGATTCAAAAGCCTGGTTTTGAGTGTTAGTGATGTTATGACGCCTGTTTTAAACTCTGCACATCTTCTTTGGTTCTTTTATCCGGTTAGGCTCTTTGACTATCACGGACGGGTCGCTCCTCCTCCGAGGGCAGTGATTCCTCTGAAACGCTCACGAGTGGTGCTTCCATCCACTCGACGCGGGAAGAGTTCATTCCCTATTAAAACCTCCTCCTCCTCTTCCTCAAGACCACCATCATCATCATCGTCCTTCTCCTCTGGGATGAAATGTAAGCCATGATAAATATCACATAAATGTCTTAATATAAAGAAAACTTGGAATTCAATACAAGTTCACAAAATAACTTGTGGCTGTAGAATAAAACATTTAACTGCAATTTATTTCATAATTTTATTGAGTAAACACAATGTTGAATTTAGATCAATTTTAAGGAAAGAAAGAAACAAAAACTTTCTGTGCATTTATTCTTGTAGTAGAATATGTGTGCAAATATATGACGGGTCAATTTCTCACAGACATGTTGCTCTTCTCTCTTCACAATAGCACACACTGTCCTGTTCTCCTCTCAACCTGTCTGAAAGCACAGAAACCATTATCGGAGTACATGCAGTTATAAATGAACACTATTTCAGGCTCAATATACAGAAACAAGATATTCTGTTTTCTCAAACTTCATTAAAAAGCACAGGAAATGCTATGAATTTAATGTAATATAAATAAATATAATATTTTTAATATTTATATATTATCAACTGCCTGATTTATTTTGATGTTGTCATAAAATACCTATTTTTCCAATATAAAGTTAGAGATATAAGTATGTTCAGCTTTATCTGCATACATATAGTATTCTGGCATAGGGTGATACTATATAGCAAACCTGTTTTGCAAAATGAAAGCTAAATTATCTTCCTACCCTACCCTGCTAAATGCAACTATAGGACATGAAGGTATTAAGATATTATAAACATTAACATCATGATTTTCTGTAAAGCTGCTATGAAACAATGTGAAAAGAGCGATAAAAAATAAATTTGACTTGACTGAAGATTGCAAATGCCACTTGGAAAAAAATGCCATGAATGCCACTTGACTTGGTATTGTGGTGTGTAGTGCAATGACATTCATGCGTTTTCATACTTGTACTGCAAAAGGACATTAATAATACAGTGCATGTTGCAGGAATCGCTCCCACAGATCCACAATGCGCTTTACACCGTTAAATCACTAAACTCTGGCTTTGGCAGTCTGTGGCACACTTTATGAAATCCATGAGCTTTATTCCTCTCTGCCAACTGCTGGTTTGTTCTCTGGCACAGGCGAAACATGCCGGTCAGTAGCTCTCTCTTACAGGTTACACCGAGTGAAAAAGAGACTTTTTATATTTAATGGGAGCAAAAATCAAGAACATATTGATTTTTGTAAGCACAGAGCATTCTGAGACTTGCGGCCGTCTGAAACGCTCCTTTAATTCTGCCTGGGATGCGAGCCAAACGGCAAGACAGAACATCATGCGGTCGTGTTTGTAAATTAGAATTCATAACACTAATTCCGATTTTATCTCTAACCCACAAGTAGCAGCTTTCACAGCATCTGTCGGCATCCCGCCGTCTCCTCCGAGCGCGGAGCTCAGAAGTCGAGATTAGCCGTGGTGCATGACACTAATGCTCTTAGCTGTAGTGCTGTGGCCTCTCCGGGGGCTTTTCTTATATCAGTGCAATTCACGGGCAAAAATATCCATGGCATGTACACAAAAGTGCCACTGTTTACCTTAATCTTAATTTCACTGGAGTTCTCCCTTCTCTTTACAGCGCAAACTGGAGATTAGCTTTATACCACACCGAAATAGCATTTAATTTGACTTGAAAAGTTTACTTTGGCCGTTTTGCTCAAAACCACTAAATATTTTGCTGATGAATATGCAGTCGTTCTCTGTTTAAGATCAGAATTGTGATGTTTTTTCATTGCCGCCAGAAAACACTGATTGCTATGTAGTAGAGGAGATGTGAAAACACAACTACTGCAATTTGTGTCCCAAATAGAGGTCAGCCACAAACCAGAGTGACATGAATAGCAAAACCTGTTTTATTTGCCTCTGTCTGTGAAATAATTTCGGGAATTTGATTTGCGCTGTGACATGCTGTACTCCATCTCAATATTTTAAACAGGATTTTGCTAATTCTATTATGCATGAAGCTTTTGTGGCCTCTTATTAATACCATGAGCCTGCATGGAATATTTGGACTTTTTCATTTGTCACACTATAAGGACCATTTAAAATGAACTGCTGGCAAAAAGGTAATTCAAAATTAAAAACCGGGTACAAGACATAGTATATAGGGCAGAGCGGGGCTAGTAATCAAACTTTTTATTCCACTGAATATTTCTCAGGGTAATAACATTGCTGTTTAATTTCTGTCTGAAAGATTTTATTAATGTTTTTGAAAGAAGTCTCTTATGCCTACCAAGATTGCATTTATTTAAAACAGTAGTATTGTAAAATATTATTACAATTTCAAAATACTGTTTTCTACTTTAATACATTTTAAAATGTAATTTATTCCTGTGATGCAAAGCATCATTACTCCAGTCTTCACTGTCACATGATCCTTCAGAAATCATCCTGATATGCTGATATTAGATATTTGCTGCTGTAAGAAACATTTCTTATTATTATCAGTGTTGAAAACAGTTGTGTTGCTTAATATTTCTGTGGAAACAATGCATTTTTTTCTTATGATAAATAGAATAAGTAGATTCTATGATAAATGCAAAGTTAAAAAGAACAGCAGTTATTTGAAATAGAAATCTTATTGTAACATTATACACATCTTTACTGTCACTTTAGATCAATTTAATGCATCCTTGCTGAATAAAAGTATTTATTTCTTAAAATAATATTCAAATCCTGTTTAAAGGACAGAAATCACAGAAATGACTATAATTAAGAGAGCTTAGAAGTTACCTTACAGTTACTGAGATATAGAGTTTGTGACAACTAGTCCCTGCCTCCCCTAGACTTTCCATTGCATTTTAATCTAGTCTTGATCTTGGAAAACAACACGTTGTGCGTCATAATCCGCCGCATTTCATGTACGGCGCGTCACACATCCTCTAAAAGATTCACAAGTAAACAGCTTGAAACAAGTGATAAAAGAGAAAGTTTCACCAGCCCTTGTCATCCGTCAAAAACAAATTGATGCTCAGCTAGTGTTTCGTAGGTTGCCCAGATTAAAACTCCTTCAGAATTCACGTTTGCAAAGCTTGAAGGCAATTTTTGGACATGTGTTGTCTTTGGAGCTTCGGAGCAATTTGAATGGTTGCACACAGACACGTTCATTGGATTTCAGTAGATACGACGCTCTGTCAACTAAACACCTACACACGCAGAGATTTCTGCCTCGGGGGGGTGATGGCAGGTGACACCATTTTGTGAGGTAGTGGAAAAGCTGGCAGCGGTGTGACAGCAGTGCTGGGTCACGCTGTGTTATCAGGGCTGAAGGCGGTGACAGCCAAACGACAAGCTACAGCTTTCTCAAGGAGGGGAATGGCTTGAAAAATACTGGGAAATACAGACTAATGAATTTTTCAACAAAGCATTTATATGTATCCTGGAGCTCCAATTATCATGAAGAAGCAGGTTTTTTGTGTCAAGAGGTGCAGCTGAAAGTTTGTCACAGAGGTCCATTCAACCCACGCTGCATTTCCCAGTCATTTTTCTAGCGTTGTTCAATATATTAAAGTAGTAGATTTTAGAAAAAAGATTAGTTTTTGCCTCTGAAACCTGAAAATGGTTCCTGATATTTATTATTAAATAACTCAGTCATAAAGACAGGCACTTGTTGCGTCCCTGAACGAATGAGCTTTTTTAAACAAATTCAATAGAATGAATGATTCAGTGACTCGCTCATAAAGACAGTCTACTGTTTTGTTCATGAAGGAATAAACTTGTTGAAGCAGATTAGTTATATTTTTTTATTTAATAAATTAATGTAAATTAACAAGGTATTTAAATGTATCTATTAAATGAGTGATTCAAGGACTCGTTCATATAGAAGCCACTTGTTTAGTTCCTGTGTTAATTAGTATTTTTGGTTGAATGAACCATTCAGTGTCTCTCTCATAACGATAGTCTGGTATTTCACAAATTTATTAGCGTTCTTAAACAAATCACTAAAACACTCAATGACTTATCAAAAAAAGGTGTTGTTTTGTTGGTGAATGAAACACAATGTTTTTGAACAGGTCAATTAAATAATTCAAAGGCTTAATCATTAAAAACTGTTACTTGAGTTTTTGAATAAATCTCTTGAATTAATAAAATGAATGATTCAAGGACTTGTTCATAAAGAAGCCACTTGTTTAGTTCCTGCATGACTTAGTATTTTTGTTGAACAAATTGGTTGAACAAAACATTCAGTGACTCTCTCATAAAGATAGGCCCTGTCCCAAGTGGAAAACTTCATGTGCACTTGCGGTCTTACGGACTTACAATGTCTTACAGTCCACGAGACCGTAGGGTGTCCCATTCCTCATTTTAGCGTTCAGAAGGGTGCTCGCGAGCGCCCCCTTTGCGGCCGTTATATGCCCTCGATCCACACTTCTGCCGAACCTGCACTGGGGCGAGCTCTGCAGCAGACTTCTACCCGCCAGTCAATGTGGCATTACGTCACGAAAGTGCGGATTTAGAGGAAGACCGCCAGGGTTTAGGGTGCCATTTGGGACAGGGCCGTAGTCTGGTGTTTCACAAATGAATTAGCATTTTTAAATGAATCGCTTGAATGATTCAATGACTCGTTAAAAAAGTGTTGTTTCATTTGTGGATGAAACGGAATCTTTTTGAACATATCGATTGAATGATTCAGAGGTTTAATCATAAAAGCAGTCACTTGAGTTTTTGAGTGAATCTATTGAATTAATAAAATGAATGATTCAAGAAGCCACTTGTTTTGGTCCTGCATGAATTAGTATTGGTTGAATGAGCCATTCAGTGACTCTCTCATATAAAGATAATCTGTTATTTCACAAGTTAATTAGCATTTTTAAACAAACAGTTTGAATGAATGATTCAATGACGCATTTAAAAAGTAAATGTTGTTTAGGTTGTGAATGATCGATTAAAATGATTCAAAGGCTTAATCATGAATACAGTTTTTGAATGAATCTCTTGAATTAATAATCCATTAAATGAATGATTCATAAAGAAGCATCTTGTTTAGTTCCTGCATGAATTAGTACTTTTGAAGAAATTGGTTGAATGAACCATTCAGTGACTCATAAAGACAGTCGGTTTTAAACAAATCACTTGAAGGAATGATTCAGTGACTCATTCAGAAGAAATATTTCATTTGTGAATGCTTTTGAACAGATCAGTTGAATGCTTCAATGGCTTAATCATAAAGACAGTCGCTTGTTTAGGTCCTCAATGAATTATTGTTTTTGAATGAATCTCCTGAATGAATAATTTAATGTAAAAATAGTAACTAGTTTAGTTCCTGAACGAATGATCGGCTTTTTTAAACTAATCAGTTGAATGAATAATTCAACGACTCACTTTTAAAGACAATCTGTAGTTTAGCTGACAAATAATTCAACATTTTTGAATGGATCGGTTAATCATTTAATGTTTTGCTCCTGAATGAATTTGTTTTTGAATGAATTGGTTGAATAATTCAGTGACACACTCTTAGACAGTTTTTTGAATCAGAATTTTTGAGTGAATCATTTGAATGAATGATTCCTTGACTCACTAGCCACCACATACTAACATAAAGACGCAAATGCAGAAAGAATCATACAGACACAGATCTACGGAAGCTGAGGTTTTGGGCTGATTTCAAAACACATGAAAGCAGGACATTCCACCTTGTTTTAAGTCGTCTAAACCATTTCCATTTTTTTAAACTGATCCAGTGTTGGATATTATTTGCTACCCATTTTTTAAGCCTATTTGGGTTTTCCTTCATGACCAAGGTCATTCTGGCCTGCCCATAAAGGCCTGCAGATTTGAAGTGTTTATTAGATTCAGTGTGCGTTCAATGGTGTAGTCATCTGAGGGAGATTAATCTGACAGCTGTCAGATGGGAAAAAAGCAGTGGACATTTAAAGCACTGAATATTCACAGAAATTAGCAGCATGAATTAAGCTAGCAGGCATTGAGCAGACTTTTCATTCCATGTGACGCAGTGGATTCATTGCATGGAGAGTCTTTCAGGGTGACCAGGGGTTAAATGTCTCATGAACTCAATGGTCATAATGCCGGATTTTAAACTGTATAGTTTCTCTTTCGGACTGAACTTCAACGTAAGTGTTAGCCAACCAGATCTATAGCCAGGTTACAGTTGAAGACATCTACAGTGTAAAAAAAAATGTTTTTTGAAGTTAATATATTAAAGATTATCAGAGTGTTTTACACAAAATTCTGTCTTTCTACTTCAAAATTTCATGTTTAATTCAATGTGTTACTTGCACTTTCATAACTATGGTACTGGTAATTATATGTGAAATTTACTAGAAATTTCTGAATGAAAATTGTTTCACCATTTTTTTTAGTGTACAAACATCCTTTTTACAGTAATGTTTTATTCCATTTTTGCAATACACACACACACACATATATATATATTTGCATCATGGGATAATCACCCTATTCCACCTATATATAAATAAAAATTGGTGAAGAAGTTGCTAGTAAATTTTACAATTAATTACAAAGAAATGGCAAATATTAAATTTAATCACACTGAATTAAATATACATTTTTTAAGTACAAAGACTTAAATGTATTTTCTAGTAAGATATATTTAAACAGTGTTTTTTTTATACAGGTCTTGTTAGGTTTTATTGACTGATAAAAGCCGTATCCATGAAAACACATGGAGTACATGGTCTTACTTGCATTGGCTGATATCAACCAGTGTGTCTGAATGAGATTAGGGATAAAACTAAATTAAAAACAGCAGGACAGGGAATTCTTTGAACTCTTAGTTTAGAACCAGCAGCCCTGAACAAGTCTTCTTCAGACTTGAATTATCTGTGGTGATAGAAGGATGAGCATGGATGAGCTGTAATCTCCTCAGATCTTAACTCATGTGTGTGTTCAATGCATTTTCTTTTGCAGTGAAGTCCGATCAACTCCAGACTATCAAACGTGAACTGACTCAGATCAAGATGAAGATCGACTCTCTTCTGGGCCGCCTGGAGAAGATCGAGAAACAGCAGAGATCCGAGTGCGGTGAGACAGACAGAGAACTATAAGAGAGCAGGAATAAAATCCAGTCTAGTGGGATAGGGTTGCAAACATCGACTCTACGGGGAGAAATATTGGGAGTGTATATGCGCTATCCATCTCTGTGACAGGCGAGGAGACAGCGGCCAATTTATCAGAGCTGTTATACAGGCAATCTTGCACTGTTTTACTATAGCAAATCCCATTTCGCTATGTTCGCCAGTAGATGAGAGCACTGTTTTCATCTAGCAGACATACCGAGGAACGGCATAACGCTAGTCGCACATTCACGAGTCAAACTTTAGGTCTATTGCATTTGCTTGATCCATACAGATTCAAGAAAAAGAAAATTACAGTTCTTTCATCATTTACTCTCCCTCACGTCGTTCGAAACCCATATCACTGACTTTCTTTGGTAGAACTTCTACAGTTTATTGTAATATAAATCCTACTGTATATTTTCTAAGCAAATTTCTAAGGCCCCTAAATTATCAATCTGATCAAAATTTTGCAGAGAAACCTGTTGCACACAATCTGTTTCATGGCTTCTTTCAGTTAATTGATAGTTTAGAATTTTTTAAGCAAGTAAAAAATACTTTTAGTATAATTCTAAAAACAGCTTGTGGTGTGTTTTTTGTTTTGTTTTGTTTTTTTTGTTTTTTTGCTGTGAAATATTTACTTATTTTCATGAAGTAAGCATAAAAATAATTTTTATATTAGTAATATTTCAAGATGAACACTGACAGGACTGAAACAATGAAAAAATGTATCCATACTTTTTTTGTTTTTAGAAAATTGTGTTTTTAGAAAAATGTATCAAATATGATATAGAGCTTTGAGCATAAAATTAAGGATTTAAATATAGTAGTAATACATAACTGGGAGATATAGATTGAAAACCTATTTATATATATTTTATGTAAGTTGTCTGCTATACTTTTATAAAGATCACATTGATTTACATTCTAAAAATTGTTAGAAAATTCTTTTAAAAATTGCATAATCAATATTCACTTAGAAATTGCTAGTAAATTTCACAGATAATTACAAAGAATCAGTAAGAATTAAATGAAATTTAGAAGTAGAAAAACAGACTGAAATAATATTTTAGTGTAAAATGTTCTCGAATAATCTGTTTAATTTACAAATCTGAAAATAAAAAGATTTTTGTGTGCACTTTTTGACCACATAAATATCAGCATTTGCACCAAAGTGCATATTTTTGCTCAGTTTCAATAAAACCAAGGTGTATTCTTACTGTATCATACGACATATGAGCCATAAAACCTGATATACAAATATGATATTCAACAACAAACACATGCATTTTTAATGTATTTTTAAAAGTTCAGTAAACCTGTTCAGTTTAAAAATATATATATATATATATATATATATATATATATATTCTAATATATTTATATATTCTAAATATATATCTAATAGAATATATATATATATATATATATATATTCTGACTATTTCTTCATGTCAGGCTTTAAATGATTAATACATCATGTTTGCATATAATATTCTGCCTAACTACTTTCATATTTCTTGGAATGAAAGAAAGTCTAACAGGTTTTGAATGACAAATTTTAAACATTTTTGAGTGAAAACATTTTAATTTTTTACATTTACATTTACATTGTCATTTAGCAGACGCTTTTATCCAAAGCGAGTTACAAATGAGGACAATGGAACCAATCAAAATCAACAAAAGAGCAATGATATGCAAGTGCTATCTTTTTTTTTGCTATCTATCAAGTGCTATCAAAATTTTTAGGTGAAAAAAAAAAAAACTCATTTTGGGATGAAAAAAAGTAATTTTTGCTCTCAGTATGACCAATATTTGTGAGATAAGCCATAATCGTCTCGTATCTCTGTGTCATTCCTTCAGAGCCTCATAGGAAATATGAGGACAACTGCGACTCTTTGCACGAGGGGTCGATATCAGAAGCGGCAGACAACTCCGGAGAGGAGGGAGGGGAAGGACAGCTGGATGCGGAGGCGGGAGAAATGACGGATGGTGGCGAGGATGACTATGACGAGGAAGGCAGCACTGATCTGGTACGCTGGCCCCCCCGTGGGGCCTTACTGGCAGCAGTGGCTCTGAAAAGCCCCGCTGAAGCTAATTCTGCAGATTTATTCATGGTTGCGGACATGAGAGACGCAGGACCGGCAGAGCAGAAGCTGACAGGGTTCCGCTGGGCTGCTTCCTGCTCTCTTAACCCTCACCTGTCACGCTCTGTAATTAAAACCGAGTCAGAACCTCTGGAGACACTGGGGTCCAGCAGCACCGCGACCAACAGCAAAGTCAAATTAAGATTTAGGATGTGCTTCCCACTGAGGAGACAGGCTGACTGTATTTTAATGAGCTCGTGCGTTGGTTAAACTGGAGGGAAACGTCGAGGCGAAATCCCGCTGGAAAGATTCCCAACAGTGTTACAGACATTTCAGGTCAGAGCGTGACCTCCAACACAGCTGGGTTTGGTAGATACCCAAACAATACAGATACAAATTGGCTGGACTTTTTAAAAGAAACTCTAGAGAAGTGATTTTGGACCCTGAATATCTACAAAAGGGAACTTGAGGTTACAGGATTGTTTATGTATTATGATGAATGTGAGTATTGAGTGAGTAAATCTCAAGGTCTTTTGAGATCCTGAGCTGCTCTTTCTCAGTAGATGAATGGCTAGACTTTCAGAATACATCTGCTTTTTTGGTGCCATGCAGCTTTTGTTAATATTCATCTGCCCTTCTGAGAAAGTATGGGTTGTTAGATATGATGTGAATGAGTTTGAATAAAGTCTTCATGGACCACCTGAGGCATTTTACACACAAAATGGTTAGATTAATTGGATACCTCTTTTTGATCTGATACCAAGTTAAATACTGTACCTCTATTAGATGGAAAGGTTTTTTTTTGTAATTTCTGGGGATAAAATGGATAGTTCAATACACTGAAAACGCATAATTAAATAGGTCTAAACTGCAAATGATCAGAACGTAACAAAAACATATTAATCTTTTCATAGTAATATAACCTGTGGAGAAATAGTTCAATTTAGTTTCAGTTAGAAATCTTTCGTAACATTATACATGTCTTCACTGTATATTTCTGTATTTATATTCTGGTATGGTTATATGAGACTAAAACTGCTTATAGCAGTTTATTCTATGTAAAGTGCATTTCTAATTTGAAAGATCAGATTTTGCTGAGCTGTTATGTATTCCTAAACTAATTTTCTTTATTATTTATGTTTCAGATGGAGAATCATGTGTCTGATATTGACAACTGAATGTAAGTTTATTTTATTTCAGAGATGTATTTAAATGATTTTAGACAGTATATGTGACCCTGGGCCACAAAACCAGTCATAAGGGTCAGTTTTTTGAAATTGAGATTTATACATCATCTGAAAGCTGAATAAATAAGCTAGGATAATATTTGGCCGAGATACAACTATTTGAAAATCTGGAATCTGAGGGTGCAAAAAATATTGAGAAAATGACTTTTAAAGTTGTCCAAATGAAGTTCTTAGCAATGCATATTACTAATCAAAAATGAAGTTTTGATATATTGACGGTAGGAAATTTACAAAATATCTTCATGGAACATAATCTTTACTTAATATCCTAATGACTTTTGGCATAAAAGAAAAATCGATAATTTTGACCCATACAATGTATTGTTGGCTGTTGCTACAAATATACCCCAGTGACTGGTTTTGTGTCACATATATTCTTAATTTCATAAATGCATTATTCACTGAATCATTTTCATGGTGACTGAATGAATCATATTGATCACAGATACAAATAAGTGCAATACAGTCTTGTTTTTAGAGTTCTGCATCCACAGAAGAAATCAACTCTGCATTGAACAGAAGACATGAAACTCTTTGAAGACGGAAATCTCTTCTCAAAGAGGCCATGAAGGCTCTCGATTGGCTGATTAGACGCAGAGCAAATATTTTGACAAGTTTAGCATCTGCTAGTCACTTCCGCTGTTTTTCATTTAATAGCGTCTGGCACATTCAATCATAATTAATTTGCATATCTCCAGTAAAAAGCAAAGAAGTTCACATTTAATTTTGAAGTTCATCATGCAAACACTAAAGTTTGGTTTTTTCCCTCAAGGATCATTTTCCTTAAGCAAACATGAAAGGTTTTTACAGTCTGTGTGTGGAAAATGAGCCTTAAATGTCAGAAAAATGTAACATGGCATTTTTGAAACCTTCAGTATTAACAGAGAACTTATTTAAATAATTCTAGAATTTTAAAGATTTTAAAATATGAGTTCTGAAGCCAAAACGTTTTTGTGTGTGTGTGTCTGCTTGTTTTGGATTTCTTGCGTCTGTATCCCCATTTTTCTGAAAACATGTTTTGTGTGTGTGTGTGTGTGTATGTGTATAAAATCTGACTGTGTAATTGTACTCCATGGATCAAAATACATATAATTTTCCCAGACCAAATCAAGGAAAATAACTAGTCAAGTACTTGGTTTAATGAACACATTTTAGCTCCATACTGCCAAATAAGTTTCATCAGACTTCTTAAACTTGGACACTACTGGATGACTGAAATATTGCCAGACCGCAGTAACTCTAAAAAATAAATTGTGTCTTAATGTGTCATAATTTGTAATGATACTGTAAAGATGATATTGTCACTGTATTTGGTTTTTATCATGCATAGCTGTGTGTAAATCAGAGCGACATGTAGTGGTCACTGTTTCCGTTCTCTATGATGTCATTCAGTATGGAGTGTGTTATAATGAACTCTATTTTTGTATGGCAGATTTACAGAAAAAGCTTCAGAATATTCATATTCGCTCTGCTGACATTTTCATTCTGCTACTGTACATAATTTGTTTGTTGAATGTGGAAAGATGTGTATAGCATAAAAAAGAAAAAGATTGATTGAAAATGGATCCATTGGGAAAATTTGATTCTTTTCTCTATTCTGAAATCAGTGTCATGTATGAGAGAAAAATTATTCTATACAGTTAGGTCGCTGGTCTCATAACAGCTCAGCTCAGAGACCTAGTAATATTACTTCATATTGTATAGAAATGTAAACTATTTGTAAAGATATTTTTATGATTGGCATGTTAATTATTTTAATGTATTTTCAGTTGTTTCATTTGTTGTCTGGCTATAGGCTTTGTGGTTTAGGAAAAGACTGCCATTACAATCACTATATAAAATTGCGAAAAAATAAAAAGTTGGTTTTTTTTTCTATATTTATTGTGAAGCATAACCGAATGCAATATTTCAAATTCAGCCTAAAAGGCATTGGCTTTAAAGGAATGGTTAAACTTAAGCAAATTTCCATCCGAGATGTTAAGTTTGTTTCTTCATCAGAACAGATTTGAAGAAATTTAGCATTACGTCACTTGCTCACCAATGGATCCTATGCAGTGAATGGGTGCCGTCAGAATGACAGTCCAAACAGCTAATAAAGACATCACAAGTAATCCACACGACTCCGTCAATTAATGTCTTGTGACATGAAAAGCTGCATGTTTGTCATCATTAAGGGGTTTTAATTTTAAAATATTGCTTCCAGCTAAAATGCAAGTCCATAAGCTATAACAACACTCCTCCGGTGAGGAAGTCCATCCCTTGTTGTCCTCTCACAAATCCACCGTCATGTTTGTTTAGAACCGTTTTCATTGTAAATGATGCTTGATCTGTGCATATTTCTCTCCTGATTCAGACAAGATGACTTTTTCACAGCAAAAAGCAACATTATGGATAGGGGACTCCAATTTTTTAGCCGAAAACTTCTTAATGATTGTTTCTTACAAACTCATTCTGACGGCACCCATTCACTGCAGAGGATCCATTGATGAGTAATGCTAAATTTTCTGCAAATCTGTTTTGATGAAGAAACAAATTCATCTACATATTATAATATGGCCTGAGGGTGAGTACGTTTTCAGCAAATTTTATTTTTTGTGTAGCTGTTCCTTTAAGAATAAAATAATATTTACTGGTGGTCATAAGGCTATTCATGTGGCTGTGATTCATTCAAACACTAGAATGCATATTAAAATAACATTTATCAGCCTCAAAATACCACTTTTGAGTAACATTAAGCCTATATAATATTCTTCACAGCAGACAGAGAAAGCTGGCGCTGGTTTTGTGTGTATGTGAGGTTGGTAGGGGAGGAATCGCAGCACCTGTCGTGGGTTTAGATGCACCTGAGTGCAGCTGTAGCAGATGGTGAATCAAACACACTCAATTTATCAACATCAAAACCAAATGTCTGGGTTAATTAGGGCCACTGGCCACTTCACATGGAATCAGTTCATTGTATTAACTTCTTGCCGATCTCATTTCAGGAATATTCATGAGACAATTACCACTAAAATGAAAATCTGTTTAGAAAGCACTAATTTGATTGATTAATTATATTAATATAAATGGAGAAAATGATCGACTAACCATTATGTCGTCGAACTGACTTATGACAGCCATAATTTGCATTTATTTTTAGTGAACTCTCAAGAAAAAATGGATAGCAACATTTTTATATGCAATGACTTTATCGTAAACAAAATCACAACGATATCGCATGACATTTGTTGTTTACAAAATACTTTTCAGAATCCAATTATCATGATTTTATACATGGATGCATTATGAATGAGGGAAAACATTTGCATTTGGATGGATTCCAGCTGCATTACCATTCCCCAAATAAGACTGAAAACAATTATACAGGTTTCAAATTTCATATCTGCTTAAACTGATATGAATTCGCCAAATACTCATATTTTTTCATTACTCAGTATTTGCCTAATTTATTTTACAGTCAGCTGTGTTACTATATCCTCCTGCAAAAAAAAAAAAAAAAGGAAAGAAGGAATCCAATATCCAATTTCATATCCAAAAGTTAAAATGGTTTTGCAGCATTATAAATACTCATCTCCCAGCTCACTGCACAAATCTTCATTAACATTTATATTATATTAGCTCAGGGCTGGAAATGGACTTTTTTCCACAGGCCTTATTTGAAAAATATTCAAATGAAGTTGGTTGTTATGACAATAATCTGTGCAACGTTTTCTAATGACTGGCACTGCTATAAAAAATAAATAAATAATAATGGAAAGAGTTTTGACCGGTCATCTAAAGTTGACTATGAAATAACACTATTTAAAATTTAACATTTCTTAAATTATCTTTGCAGACTTGATAGCAGGTTAAGTATGATGAATGGGACAGATAAACAAGTCAAGGTCATCTCCTGATCCGAACCAGTTTCCATCGTGAAAAATAAAATACATTCTTGGTACACTGAGAAAAAAATTTTTTATAGAAACAAATTTCACTCAGAAATTGCTAGTAAAATGTACAATAACATAGAAGTGACAAGTAACATTTAAATGTGAATTGTTCACGTTTAAGAAAAACTGAAAGGGTATTTTCTTGTGTAAAATGTATTCCAATAATATTTTTATAAAATTCAAAAAAAATATATATTTTTTAAAGTGTAACACTTCACAATAAGTCATTAGTTACTGTTAGTTAATGCTCATTGTTAATGAAATACATTTGTTACAGTTTTTTAAATGTCTGTTAATGCTACTTTAACTTTTGATAACATTAAATATAACTATAATTTTAATAAAGTACACTGTAAAAATGATTTTTCAAAGTTGGAAATACAACAGATTATTAGAGTATCTTTTACAAGAAAATACCATTTTAGTTTTTCTACTTAATAATTTCTTTGTAATTATTTGTAAAAAATAGCCATTTCTCCATGAAAATTTTCTACACCATTTTTCAGCATATTAATAAATGTTAAAATTTATATAAAATAAACGCATTATTACTATTAGTAACAGACAGAACCTTTAAAGTTTCATTACAGCAAACTGAGACCAATGTCAAATAAAGCTCTGATTTCTTGTTATTCCATGCATCTCTTTCATTTTTAAGTCTTGCCACTCACCAGCTAAATCTCCATTCATTTAGATTTTTAATGCAACTCTAAGTCATTAAGAGTCTTCAGGCTGAGTAGTTTAATTACTGTCGTCTGAGGAACAAAAGCTGTTGACCCAGCTGTTCAGAAGCTCAGGTGGAAGGAATGGAAAATGGATTTTTTTAGGATCCAGTGCAGATTCAGAGAGAAAATTGCATATTGATTTCCTTCAACACTGGTGAAGTGAAAAAGGCTTCCATGTCCTCATCAGCTCCTGATGTCTGGGGTCTGTATGTCTCTCTGTAGACTGATGTTCCTTGAGTTTTGATTGAACAGACTGAACTGCTTCTGATGGGCAATGACTTGAAGAGGTCATGCGCCAGCAGCGCTCAATAATTATTATCTGCTATGATTTGAGATTTATGAGTTTCAGACATTTCAGATGTGTGCTGTCTGTTCTCTGGTGATGAGACATGACTCCATTTTAGGGCATATGACCTTCGTACACTCCATAATAATAATAAACCTTTTAAATGAAAATAACTTTATTTTTAAAAACAGTTTAAATGATCTTTGTATAAATAGTTTTCACTTTATTAAGGATAAATTTATTTAATGCCAAAGTAAATTTAGTTACCAAATGGTTTATTTTAAATTCTATGAATTTTGTTTTGTAAAAGCTCATATTTTTAATTGATTAACTGAATTTCTTATAAATATATACACCATTTTAAAAATATTCAGTCTAGATTGATGAAAATTTGTCATACAATTAATGTCTTAATATTATATATAATTTATAATTTGGCTTGACCCCCTCAAAGAAGTCATGAAATGATTCAAGAAAAGTTTCATTTTAAAATGCTTAAGTTAGCACAAATCATAAATGTCAGACAAAAATATAAATGTTACATTAGACAGAAACTCAAAAACATAATAGAAACTCAGTACTAACCAGTTTTCATCTTTTTTTTCTTTATTTCTTTTTTATTTCTTATTTGTTAAATAAGTTAAAAGATAAGTTTAAAAAAAACTTCTTTTCTTAAAAAATTGAAATTAAAATAATCTAAAATAAATCTAAATTAAAAATCTACTGTCTGGATTCTGTTAATGTAATTAATAATTCAAAAATGATTTATATCGTCAACCACAAATGGATTAATTTCCTATTTATAAATTTAAGTGGACTAATATAATGAAATAAGTGATTAAAAATGTTCTTTAATTTTGTTGCATTAGTTATGAATAGTGCACCCAAAAATGAAAATTTGCTGAAAACATACCACCCCCAGGCCATCCAAGATATAGATGAGCTTCTTTCTTCATCAGAACAGATTTGGAGAAATTTAGCATTAAATCACTGTCTCAGCAATGGATCCTCTGCAGTGAATGGGTGCCGTCAGAATGAGAGTCCAAACAGCTGATAAAAACATCACAGTAATCCACACCACTCCAGTCCATCAATTAAAGTCTTGTGAAGTGAAAAACTGCATGTTTGTAAGATTAGGTAAATTAAGAAAAAGCAGCAAAAAAAAAAACCTAGAGCATGTTTCCATAAAAAGCTACAGTTCAACAATTTAGCTAGCTGCTACTGGAGCGAAAAAGGCTATTCAGGTTGTGTGAGATGAAACTCAATAGACTGAAAATTAGCAGCAGTAATTCCTTCTCCAAAAGTTCACCACTCTGAAAGTCACTAGATAATAATGACTGAAGGCTACAGCAGTGAAAGGGCAGGAGGGGAATCACAGAGTCAATCCTGTTCCAGAGCTGATACCAGGATCAGACTTTGCTATTTCTGTCTTCAGGTCATGCACCCGGCAGAAAGACTTCTCAAGGGTCTTTATGCAATCAGAGAGGCTTTATGTAATCAATACTGGCGAAGGGAAATGGACTGAGCGTGAAGTAGCTGATGTAGAGGAAGAAAAGGCTGGAATAATGCGGCAGCAGCCGGTGGGCAGCACAACTCTCTGTGATTATTCTCAACAAGACTCATATGAAAGCATACAAGAATATACTTACAGATGATCTATGATTACTCCTCTGATTCCTGGTCAAATCAGCATTGATGTGCCTCCTTCCTACACAAATCCACATCAGGCTTTGTCAGAAATGTCAATTTTCTGTCAAGCTGTGCAAGTAGAGCAAAAAAATAAAAATAAAAAATTCAGTGTTTCACTCTGACTTGTAGCATTGGTCATGCGAAAGTTGTATAAGAACTAGGGCTGTCAAAGCAATCAGTAGTTTTTATACACATTCAGTTCCTCTTAAGGCAAGAAAATTAACTAAATAATATAATGCATAATATTACAAATATAAAGTTATGCAGTTTCTTTCTTTTGATGAACACAAAAAAGATCAGACAGTTGACGGTAGCCATTGACTTCCATAGTATGGAAAAAAATACTATGTAACTCAATGGCTCCCAAAAACTCATACAGGTTTGGAACCAGCAGGGGGTGAGTAAATGATGGCAGAATTTTCATTTTTCTTAGTTTAATGCATGCATGCTTAAAGTTTTCAGTTCATCAGTGCATGTTTCTTCAAAGACATATTTTCGTCAAAATGCAATAACTTGGCCCACGAGTGAAATGACTTTTGGTTTTGGTTTCCCATCCACTCTCATTTACGAATCTTAAAACTTAGAAAGAAAATCCTAAGTTAAGTTCAGAAGAGGTCTCTCCAGCTATTCAGGTGCTTATGAAAACACAGTATATACAACCTAATTTGTGGTATAGTCAAGTCTAAGACCATTTGCATTAAACATTAAAGAGTTTTCTTTAGAAGTCCAAGAAGAGGCTTGTGTACAGTACAGGTTGTAATTCAACCTCAAAAAACCGCAGGAGAACATGTAGTTCTCACTTACTGAAGGTCAGCCATGGTTTAGATTAATGGCGCTCTTCTTTACGAACTCTGGAGCAGCTAAATCAATTTGAGTCTTAATGTGAACAAAAGCAGCACCTTTTTTCATCTTGGTGGCATTCAGGGCATAACGAGATGTGATGTGAGGACGTAGGGTTAATCACCAGATTGTCTATAATTATGAATGTCTGCGGTGAGCAGTGAGTCATTGGTGTGTGAAACGAGCTCCGCTCAGACCTTTAAAGAGCTTGAAATGCACACACACTGAGCCGTGCTCAACCTCGGCCTTCTCAAACAATCTCTAATTGGTCGGTTAAACGACTTGGCACTGTGTACTTTTGGAAATTTCTGTATTGTAAATACGAGGAAAGCCCATGTGCGTCTTTTTACAGTAAAATGTGCCATATTGGAAAACAACAAAGACTGAAATTGAGGAAATCTATGTTATTACTGTATAGTTTCAGTTTCGGCACGTAAAACAAAACAAATGGTGGTTGGTCACTGTACATACCGGTCAGAGGGTCTTTTCCTGTATAAGGGATTCTTGCCAAAATAAACTGCAAAATGGAGCACATTTATGATGAGAATATCTGTCACTATGTGCGAGCTGAGTGAATGCTCTCAAATTGTTCGCTACAGACTTTTGTCAGACACCATCCTGAATTGAATGGGATTGTTCACCCAAAAATAAAAATTCTGTCATTAATTACTCACCCTCATGTTGATCCAAACCCATAAGACCTTCTTTCATCTTTGAAACACAAATTAAGATATTTTTGATGAAATCCGAGAGCTCTCTGACCCTCCATAGACAGCAAGGTTACTACCACGGTCAAGGCACAGAAACTTAGTAAGGATATCGTTAAATAGCCTAGTAGGCCTATTCTCGTAGCTTCGTAAAATTATGGTTGAACAACTAATGTCACATGGACTCTTTTACTGATATTCTGTGCATTGAATGTGGCAGTTTCCTGCAGGGTCAGAAAGCTCTCGGATTTCATCAAAAATATCTTAATTTGTGTTCTGAAGATGAACGAAGGTCTTATGGATTTGGAACGACATGAGGGTGAGTAAAAGAATTTTCATTTTTGGGTGGACTATCCCTTTAATGCAGATGAAAACAATACCATGAGGGGTAACTTACAATATTCATAAAATCATGTAATTTTCACAACTCAACTGTTTTTTTGTCAGCTGAACTTTCAGCATGTTATTAAACAACATACCCCACTGAACCCACTGCACTTCTATTCCTCAGTTTCGTTTTCATTTCTGTCAAAAATTAAATATGGTCTGCCCTGACTATGGGAACCGAGCAGCAGGGGATTGTGGGATTGACAGCAGAATGGAGCAACTCTTAGAGTGCCAAAAGGTTGAGGAATTTGCTCTGAGGGGAAGGCACTTAGACTGTCATAAGCATTTTGAAAGCAGCCAAAAGTGCTAGAGTTTCCAGTGAATTCAGTGTTCAAATCACATTATAGACACTGTATGTGGGTGCTTCTTCAACAACTTAAGGTGATGACCTTTATTTTTTTAAACTTCTTTCCATTATATGTAACATTAACGGGCTGTTCACATAGAATGATTTTTGCATTCAGCTGCGTTTTCTCCATTTTTTCCCCCAATGTAAACGCGTTAGATTGATATGTTTGACCATTATGTTCACACCTCACATTTTTTTTGCAGCATCTCCTGCAAGACACGGCTTTCTAAAAACATAGTGATTAAGTTAAAAGAACTTCAGCTTTTAAGAAACGTCCCATACCTTGCATTTTTCGTTCCGCTGCCTTTGATCAAAAAAACATTTTGTGATTGGTCCCTAACTTGACACGCCTCTTAAAAATGCAACACTCATGTGTAAGTGAAAAAAACAAACAAAAAAAACATGAAACTATCTGTCTAGCATATATGTTTACATAGAAAAATGGTTTAAAGCAGTGCAGTGGAACACAAACACGATCATGATGATCATCTAAACAGTGAAATATTAATAATACATGACGATGATTTAAATCAATTACTGTTGTGACTGTCTCATAGTGATTTCCACCACAATGAACCATTTTTCCCCAATATTTTTTCCCCCTTGTTTACCAAAGAGATAAAATACTGAAAAATCACCCCCTTGAGTTGCTATCTTACAAGTATCGTAACCGATAAGCAGCTGGATCACAACTGATCTGAGATAAATACAAGCACCAGAAACAAATGTGTATCTCATTGCCAATGCAGGGCACTGCAAAGCGCTACTGAGGAATTAACATTGATTGACTCTTTATCCAGCTCGGGTTTCTAGGGGACTGCATCAATACCAGCTCGACCTCACAGTTTGTGGCTGATCTGACCTGTTTTGAAGAACTCTAGGAGGTTTTGCAGGCAGCAACAACAGCGGTGCGTGGAATTCTAAGTGCTTTCCATCAGACAGTATCAGTAATGCTGAAATTACCAGAGAGACCTAGATAATGCTGAGCTTCACCACACTAATGCAGAGCCAAATTGCTGACAGCTCCCTTCGGTTAGGAGAGTCTGCTTGTAAAGATCCATTTACTTTCCCATATAAAACCCTTTCCCACATAAACAGGCGTCTGGAAATGGTATCATCTGTGGGTATGTGACAAATGAACGAGAGACTGAGCCAAAGAACAGTCTAAGGTGGCACATTAGTTCTGTGAAGAGTGTGTGCGTGTTTGAGTGTGTTAGACTCCAGTTTTATGCTGTGCAAGATTGTGCAGAGCTCAGAATCTCACTGCAAAGCATCAGGAAGATCAGAAGAATGCTTGACAGCTGTGGAGAAACTGCTTGTGTGTGGATTTTTACCACCTCACAGACTGAGAACTCCTCTCCTGACCCTCAGAGCAAATCCCCATTTCCTGTTTGAGGAAGATTTGGACACCTAGTGCTCAACAACTGCTTGTTATTGTGCGTAGAAAGCAATCATGTCTTTCTGCAGAACAGACTTTGCAAAAGATGAACAACATGTATTGAAGAGATGCTGCTGATTTACCAGTCGAATTATATATTTATGCTTTTCACTGCCTTATGAAAGACCCCCAACTGTTCCAAGAGACAACATAAACAGCTGCTAAAAAAGCCAAGCACAAAATATGGATCCTAGCACATAAAAAATGCTATTTCACAACATTCTCAATTTTGAGCGATGTGAGACATACATTGACAGCCAAATTTGCACAAATCTCTTAGTGCCTGCAGATTTGTATTATTCATGAAAATGTCAAAAATAGGAGGGAAAAATATTCTAATTTAAGAGAAAACAATGTGCTTTGCATTATGATATTATGAGCTTATTTTATAGCTTAAGGTATTTCGCTACTGTGCATAATTATGTTATACAATGAGAGAGCAGCTCATTATTTTCATCCTTCTTAAAGGTTTGATATATTCATGCATCCAAGTCTTTGGTTAAAAGCTCGATGGCAAATTGAATGAATCTCAACACCCACAAATGTTCTGCATAGACCATGATACTGTCAGGATGGCATATACGCACCAGTGAACTCTCATACTACTCTCAGACTAGAGAAAGGTTTAAACAGAAAATGTGTAAAGCCACACTCCAAAAAATAAAGGTTCCAAAGGGGGTTTTCGCTGTGATGCCATGATTGAAGAACCCTTTTGTGTTCCCAAAGAACCTTTAAATGAACAGTTCTTAAAAGAACTGTAGTGTAAAGAATATTTACATAATCTAAATAACCTTTTTCCACTATAGAGAACCTTGTTGTTCCATAGATGCCAATAAAGAACCTTCATTTTTAAGAGTGATTATAAGCATGCCTGTTTTTCTTAAACACTGCATGCTTCATTGTGCCAGCCACAGATGCACACTTTAGTTCAAAATGCCTGTTTATTAAAAATAATCATATACTTGTCCTTACATTTAGTTATATCTAAGTGAATAGGAGAAAAATAAGTATATGTCTGGTGATCTGCAGTCTTGCTGTTAATGTAGTGCTATTATTATAAATGTCTGGCCTCTAGTGGTCTTGAGCTGTTATCACAACACATAGGAAATAAAGGAGGAATATTCACATTAAAAGAGCCTCTCTCAACCATAAAAAGTTCAAATAAAATACACACTACCTTTCAAATATTTGGGGTTGGCAAGACTTTTTTGTTTTTGAAAGGTCTTTTGTGCTCATCAACTTATCTGATTAAAATACAATGAAAACAGTAATATTGTGTAATATTATTACACATATCTGTTTTCTGAGCTGAATTCTCAGAAGCCAAAACTCCAGTTTTCACTGTCACATGACTCTTCAGAAATCATTCTTATACGTTGATTCAGTGCTAAAGAAAAAAAACTTATCAGTGTTAACTGATATGCTTTATATTTTTGTGGGAAACACGATACATCTTTTCTGCTTTTTTTTTTTTGTTTTTGATGATGAATAGAAAGTTTAGAACAGCATTTATATAAGACAAATCTTTTGTAATATTACAAAGTAAACTTTTAATCAATTTGATGCATCTTTTCTGAATTAAAGTATTAATTTCTTTTTTTTTTTAATTTACTAATTCAATTAATCTACATAACTCAAATACACAAATAACTGTCTCATTCATCAATTTTATTTGTTCTCAAACGCATGTTCATTTTTCTGTGATCATAAACCAGCACAGAGGACTCGAGATAAATTTTGCATACAAGAATTAAAGTAGAACTTTACTCTAAAATGAAAATGAACTCACTTCCATTTTAATAATATGGGTTTGCTATTTTGTTTCCAAATACCTGCAAGCAGATTCAAAATGAAGCTTTGAAGAGATTCTTTCAAAGTGGTGTTTTAGTGCCGAGAACTGCAAAAAAAAAAAGGAAAAAAAAAAGGCAATTCTTCTTCAGCCCCACCTCTAAAGGAAATAAAACACCAGCTAACCATCTCAATTCCAGCGACTCGAGTGGACATCTCTCTTTCCACTGGGTCACAGGTTCAAACATTGATCGGAAGAATATATAAAGCCTGTTACAGCTGACTCAGTATAATAGAAGCACAACTCATTACAAAACAGCTCTAATAGAATTCAGTCTTGAATGACTTTATTCCTTATGCTTCAGCAAGCATAGACAATATTCAAATAAAAAAAAAAAAAAATCAGTGCTCTAGGAAAACTTACTAATGTATTTTTTGGACATTAACCTCGGTTGTGTGATTAGCATACACTGTTGCAGAGTGCATTTACAAAACCAGTCCTACAAGGGCAATAGAAATCATGCAGTTCTGCACAGACTGCAAAAATAAACTACACAGGGATATTCATGCAATAAATAATATCAATTATCGGCAGTCATTATTAACTGTTTTTGTTTGAGGATTTTGGTATGAAGTGTCTGTGATTAGGCCATTTTCAGCATGTTAAAATGGTCTTCTACAGCTGAGAGAAAAGCTGGGCAGCTTTATCCACATTGACAGCTTCCCGTGGAGCTTCTCTGACCACCTGAAATATACAGTTTACATGTGATGTGACAGTCAACATTAAACATTTACAGTACAAAAAAAGTATTTGGACACGAGGCAGGAAATGTCATTGAATTTGATCAAACATAACAGTGGCATTTAGAGACAAAGCACAGAAACACATTATGCAAAAGATTTTATAAAAAGTCAAGTTCCAGAATGTATTTGGACATTGTGGCTGTTTATTATTAGTACATGAGTACATGTAATCTAGTTATCAAATTTAAAGCTACAAATAAGAAAATAAAACAGACCTTCTGTCCTTTTTTGGGTTCACTGGATGTTGATTTTGATATACTTTTGACATCTCGCTGTACTTCTGTGAACATCTGATTTAAGCTCTCCACTTTTTCATTTCTCAAAGTGTTTATCTGTGGGCAGAATATCAACTTATTTATATTCAAAATCTCTAAAACTGTGTTCAGTCCTAATGGCGCATTACTGATGTAAACAAAACTTGAACTCACATGTTTCAAGGAGGTCTTGACGGGTTTCGCTTTGGTCTTGGGTTTTGATTGTTTGTTCGCAACCTGAAATACATTCTGCTGCTTTTTGCCTTTCTGTTTATTTTTGGCCATTTCCCCTCTGGACTTTCTGAGGAGAACTCAATGAAGCCCCAATGTGGACGACTAAAAGAACGTTAAAAGACTGATCCAAAAACAGACCGTAGACAGAGACCGGTATGTGGCTAGACCACGCTTTGATGACACTCGATTCTAAATTAAACGTGTCTAACAAAACAAATAAAAATACATATAAAAAGTCGCATCTATTCTATAAACAGAAAAGCGTAGTTTCAACTATCAACAGCTCTTCCCAACATTCACGTGTCTGCTGTGACTGTGCTTTTCCTTCACTGTACAGGTGCATCAGCGCCATCTAGTGTTGCGGAGAAGACGCGAAAACTTTAAATAAGGTCACGACAACTGATCCAGGCGTAGGCAATGTATTAGCCTTTCTATTAGAGATCACTGGACACTACTGATTGAGATAAAAATGTTGAAACAACGCATTGCGCACTTTAATTGTCCATTCTTGAACTACTCTCAGCCGTAAGATTGCAATCAAGGTTCATATTTATAGAAATAATTACAAATAAAAAATATCTAGAATAAAGTAATATAGATGTAATAATAATTAATGCAATCAGCTATTAAATTAATTTGATAAAATAATTAATGAAACTGTAGGCCACACACACACACACACACACACACACACAGTCTGGTCAGCTATCCTTGTAGGGACTCTCCATAGGCGTAATGTTTTTTGTACTGTACAAACCGTATTTTCTATCGCCCTGCACCAACTCTACACCTATTCCCATCCCTTACAGGAAACTTTGTGCATTTTTACTTTCTCCAAAAAACTCATTCTGTATGATTTATAAGCTTTTGTACCCATGGGGACCTCAATTTAGGTCCCCTCCGTGACACGAGTCCCCATGAGTCAGTGTGTATTCGGGTTTAATTCCCCACCAGGATATATAAACCTGCATTTGTTTGTTCATATAGAAATTTCGCGGTTGTTTCGACACTCGACCACCAGATGGCAATCAATCACTTTATATTTGCAAGTTCAGATTCAAGTACATTGATAAAGAGCTTCACAAATTCAGAACATTAGTAACTTTACATATGCATATACATTTACAAATAACATACACGTTATTTAAAAATATCACGACTAAAATTGCATTGGTTTCAGTATCTGCAGAAATATATTTTCACTATTGTATCCTACAATGTTTATATTAAAATCCACAAAGTTAATATTTATTATTGAGTCAATAATAAATAGGCATAGTAAAAAATAATAGTCTAGCCTACTTATAATAGGCTAATAATAAAACCTGATACAAAGCACTCTGGCTGTTATTAGTGTATCTGTGGGTGTTACATTAGTGACACATCGACAGCTACACATGGACATATATAGGCATTATGTTGATAGTACTATATTCATTATTTGAGTAAGGTAGGCCGTTTTAAAAACATATTTCCATATATCTGTCTTCAGTCACAGGGTCTTTCTTTGTAAAGCGTCAAATACCAGCTAAAGTAGCAGCGTTGCGCAAAACCGCCATTCATTCGCTGTGCTAGTGATGAATCATTACTGCATTCATTGTCATTATTACTATGTCACACTGTCACTCTACGTCACCAGAACCAGCGCGCCACAAGTATCAGATTATGCAATCACAGAATGATAAGAATGAAAGAATGTAGCAGCAGATCAAAGCAGAAGATTTCCCGCATTCCGAGAGAGACGCGGATGGAGAGCGCGCATTATCGATCTCTCTGTAGCTCCTCCTGCTGCTAATCACACTTAATGTACGGTCATGTGGGCGAACAGCGTCCAGAAAGCCGCTATATAAACCCCCAGCTCATCTGTCCGAGGACACCTACACTGCTTCAGGACACTTGAAGACTCTTGCGGCGCAGCTGTCATAATGTCTAACGGATGGGGATACGCAGACCATAACGGTAAGTCCCCCCCCTGCAATTAGGATTTTAATAATTCAGACGTGTTTTCATTGTCAATATGAAATCTATCACAGATAGATTCTGTCTTTTTTTTTTTCTTTTTTTTTTTTGTCTCATTATCTGCATTTGCCCTCTTTGAAACTAAGACATGTTCACCTTGGCTACCGCACAGTCAGCACTATCAGTGACAAGTGCAAAATGTACAGATTTTATGCATATTATGTGCACAACTATGCATATAAATTTGTATTTTTGTGTCAAATGTATATACTTTTTTCTTCACGTGAATGAGGATTTTTATTTCATACCAAACGCAGAAAATACCTTAGACACTGTGCAATTAAAATGCATTTTTCTTTCCTTTAAAATGTACAGAAAGTAATAATAATAATTAATAATAATAATAATAATTATTATTATTATTCAAAAGGATATAATTAAATATAATTTATTTTTTGTACATTTAGTTTGAACATAAATACATTATTATTATTATTATTATTATTATTATTATAGGCAATGATGTAAGTATATTTTTTATTCTTCACATAATTGTGGATTTTTATTTCATTCTAAATGTAGATAATACCATGGACACTGCTATTCAAATGCATGTTTTAAATGCACATAAATATATATTTTAGATTATTATTGTTATTATTATGGTTATTAAATGCAATGCTGTAAGGATATTTTTCTTCTTTAAATAATTGTGGATTTTTATTGAATCCCACATGCAGATAATACATTGGACACTGCAATTCAAATGTTGCAAACGCACATACATTTATTTATTTATGTAATTAATGAATAAAAATACAGGCTACCTTTAGTTTCTTTTTTGTACATTTTGTCTCAGATGCATACATTTTTTTAACATAAAGGCATATATAATATTTTTATTTGATGTTATTTTGCCTTAAAGGCAAGGATGTAGCTGCTGTCAAATGTGCAGAAAGTGGTCTTTAAAATAAAATGTTATGTGCTGTAAATGTATTTTTGTTCCAGATGCATATTATTTAACCTTTGTATCACCTTCCACTGCAGGACCCGAGAAATGGTGTGAAAACTTCCCCATTGCTACCGGACCTCGCCAGTCTCCAATAGACATTCAACCCAGTGGAGCATCTTATGATGAATCACTAAAACCGCTTAAACTGCAGTACGACCCCTCCACTTCACTGGACATCCTGAATAATGGACACTCCTTCCAAGTGACCTTTGCCGATGATGACGACAGCTCAAGTTTGTGACCTCTATGTTCATTTTTGATAATCAACTAAGCTACGTCTATTCCTGTATTAATCATTAGCTTTACTTAGGCAGAGGGTTCTAGAAAAGACTGCAGTGTTAACCTAGATAATATTTAGAAGGAAAAGTTATATAATAATGAGGCTGCGTCTGACACTAATGCAATCCCGCAGTATTATTGCTGAATATAGCTGCATACTACCAAACATGCTCTTTCAGGAAGCATTGGAAAGCATTTCAAATGTTGGCTTTTGCTATAACTACATAGTTAAACATTAATTTACAATAGTATGCTGTACTAGAGTGTTTAAAAGTCTTTAAATAGATAGTTGGCACACTATTTTTATAGGTTATGTTTATTTATGGGTTATAGTTTATTTTATTGCATGTCTAAGCAGGTGTAAAGCCTAAAATTAAATTAATGTGTGAAAATACCAGTGTAACACCTCCTTGACCCTTCAGCTATTTCGTCCTCCAGTGACACAGCTACTTTTGCTTAGAATTATGGGAAATCACATATGTGTTCACACAAATAATTGCACTGAAGCTGCTAAGCAGTGAATGGTTTAAGTGTCATTCATGTGAACTTTGACAGAATCAGTCGATGGAACCTGTGTAGCAAGTTTAACCATGTTTAGCCTGTTTAACAATTGTAACCTATTGTATAGAGTATCTTTGGCATCACATTTATCATTTTTTCTGTGTTTGCCCGCATTAGCTCTCACGGAAGGCCCGATCTCAGGTAAATACAGACTCAAGCAGTTCCACTTCCACTGGGGAGCCAGTGACGACAAGGGCTCCGAGCACACAGTCGATGGGAAATGCTACCCAGCTGAGGTATGAATCTCTGAGCATACTGGGAAAATGAAGATATAAGATGTTTTCTTTTATAATTAAGTATTAATGCTCCTAATAATCTCATTTTAGCTCCATCTGGTCCACTGGAACACAGAATATCCCAGCTTTGGGGAAGCAGCCAGTAAGCCTGATGGTCTTGCTGTGGTTGGAGTTTTTCTAGAGGTCTGTGTGCAGTTGTACATTTTTAGAGTCTATTTACTAACCGCTTTGTAAGCAAACACTGGGACGAATTCACTAAAATTAGAATTAGAATTAAAATGTACTTTTTTAGGTCCTATTTTCTAACCACTTTGTCAGCAAACACATTTACAAATTTACTAAATAGATGCATCGCTTTTGCTTATGACATTTATGCGCTAAAATGAAATAAAAATATTGTGCCTTAGTTGCATTCTTTTAAAATTAGTATGAAGTCTTTCATTTTTAGGGTCTATTCACTAACCACTTTATCAGCAACACAGAGATTAATTCACTAAATAGTATCATCACTTTTAAATTTAATGTAAAGGTCATTGCACACTGAGTCCGAAATTTTCATCCGAAATTTTCGCACGTTAAAAAATAAATACGACCTCACGTTATGTCAATCATATTTTAAAAAAACCTACGAAACTTTCGTCCGTCTTAAAAAAAAATCGGAGTCAACTTCGATTTTCTGCATTTTCGCATTTGTAGCATGCATTGTGATAGGAAAGGATAAGGAATACGAAAAAAAACGGAAAAACGCACGCAAAAATTTCGTACTCAGAGTGCAATGACCTTAAGTCTTGCATTTAGAGCATATTTATAAATAATATAAAATAAAATACAAAATAAAATAAAATAAAACAGTGTGCCTTAGGCACATTTATCCCACAATTTTTTAGTTTAGGATAAAAGTTACAAATTGTTGTTTTCTCATCAGATTGGTGCAGACAATCCTAATCTTCAGAAGCTTCTGGATGCTATGGATGCAATCAAGTGCAAGGCATGTCTACCAATTCAATTACATTTTGTTGTCAGTTTTACTTCATGCAAAATATTGAAATAAGTTCTGCTTCATGGTCCATTTGTGCGTGTTATCTTGCAGGGAACGCAGACCTCATTCACAAACTTTGACCCAACCGTCCTGCTCCCTGAGTCTCTGGATTACTGGACGTACCTGGGGTCTCTGACCACCCCTCCTCTGCTCGAGAGCGTCACATGGATCGTCTGCAAGCAGTCAATCAGCGTCAGCTCAGAGCAGGTCATGCTCATGACACAATTTATACCAGTAATACAAGCATAGATTGTGAAATTTACAAGTCACATGCTTAATAGTGAAGTGTGGCATCTTGCATATAGCAGAGATTTGGATGTGCATCTTAAAGCAGAGCAAAGAACACCTTGCTGACTCAATTTGAACAGGATTAAGATCACAAATTATGTCTGTAAAATACAAATTTGTATAACTTCCTTAGGTTATGTAAATAATATGAATGAATGAATATATATCTATATAAAAACTGTATTTATATACTGCAATCACTACTTAAAACATTATGTGAGCTACCCAAATGCATGCAGTCTAGCAAAAAAAAAACATCTAATTATGATTGACATTATTATTTGTTTATTTAGTCTTTAGGCCTTCCACTTTCAAGCTAGACATTTGCTCTCATCTGAGGAAATTGTAAACAAATGTACAAAACCTTCAGTTGTATTTTCTTCTCCATTCAACCTCTGCGGCATCTAGCCCTCATGTGAAAATTAACACGACCCTGTCGAATGTTTACATCACAACTTTGGTTCAAGGCTGGTAATGTGTACATAACCTCAGGTGGCCAGGCCTCATTTCCTAGCTGCCTGTTCAATTATTGACTTCATGAATATAAAATAACATGACATTCTGTTCAAAATGTGAGAATGAATGAAAATGAGTTTGCTTAGGACAGTTAATGTTTAACCAGTCTGCAGAACTATAAGCGTTTACCCAATACAAGTCAAGTCAAATCACCATTATTTAAAGTATATAGTGCTTTATACAGTACAGATCAATTCAAAGCAGCAAATCTGTAAATAGTAATTAACAGAAAATGTTAATGATTCAAATTCTACTGTAAAGAAGCTCTAAAAAGAAATAGTGTCATTATTCAGCTCAAGTCAGTTCAGTGTTGATTCAGTTCAGTGTATTTACTGTGTAGTTCATCAATTGTGAAACAAGTTCAATTCAGTGATAAGCAGTTCTACAGAATGTTATTATTCAGCTCGAGTCAGTTCAGTGTTGATTCAGTTCAGTTCAATTCAGCTTGAGTCAGTTCAACGTTGATTCGGTTCAATTCAATTCAGCCCGAGTCAGTTCAGTGTTGATTCAGTTCAGTTCAATGCAGCCCAAGTCAGTTCAATGTTGATTCAATTCAGTGAAATTCAGCCTTGTGTCATTTCATTGTTGATTCAGTTCAGTTCAGTGCAACCCGAGTCAGTTCATTGTTGATAAAATTCAGTTCAGTTCAGCTCAAGTCAGTTCCATGTTGATTTAATTCAGTTCAATTCAGCCCAAATCAGTTTGATGTTGATTCAGTTCAGTGAAATTCAGCTTGAGTCAGTTCAGTGTTGATTCAGTTCAGTTCAATCCAACCTGAGTCAGTTCAATGTTGATTCAGTTCAGTTCAATTCAGCCCGAGTCAGTTCATTGTTGATTCAGATCAGTTCAGTTCAGTTCAACTTAAGTCAGTTCAGTGTCAGTTCAACTTAAGTCAGTTCAGTGTCAGTTCTATTAAATAAATAGGAACAAATGCTGAAAACTCAGTATCTGTCTTTCTTTCTCTTCCTCTACAGATGAAGAAATTCCGATCTCTGCTTTTTACAGCAGAGGATGAGGAGGCCTGCTGCATGGTGAACAACTATCGCCCCCCTCAGCCTCTGAAAGATCGTGAGGTCCGTGCGTCTTTCAAATGAAGGACCCCCTGGACCCCTCTTCCTCCCCTTCCCTCCCTTCTTTAGCATGATATGCAAGCGTGGGGCCCCCGGGTCAAGGGCCTCAAAGCACCTTCACCCTCCATGCAGTGATGCTGGGCAACCTGCCAGCTGTCCAGCAGACCAGATGTGTTGTTTGGAGAGTAAAGAGGCTATGCAGGGAATCATGTGTTTGTACTTTCCCTCTTTATTTCTTTCTCCTTCTTCATTCATTATTAGTGCAAATGCTTGAATTATTTG
Source organism: Tor tambroides (assembly GCA_021397915.2). Taxonomy (NCBI): domain Eukaryota; kingdom Metazoa; phylum Chordata; class Actinopteri; order Cypriniformes; family Cyprinidae; genus Tor; species Tor tambroides. Next base: position 85,694 of record JAFVLL020031659.1, read on the forward strand.
GATTTAGAATATGGTGCCAATTTTGTATGATGCTCTGATTTACATGTGATGCATAGACAGACAAGAGAAGTAATATATATACATGGGGTATTTAATATGTAAATGGAGTATTTAAGTACATTTGTATTGCTGTAGAGCAGAGATGCCCAAATCTGGGCCAAGTTGGCCCATGATGACCTTTGATTTGGCCTGTCATATTATATTTACATTTATGCATTTGGCAGATGCTTTTATCAAAAATGACTTATATTGCATTGATGTTATACATTTTTTATTAGTTCATGCATTCCTTTTTGCACTGAAAAAAAGGTAAAATGTAAAAAAAAAAAACAATCAAGTGAATTTGATTAAAAAATCAAACATTTTTGTTTATTAAATGAATTTTAATATAATATATACTATAAAAATTTTATAAAATAAAACAAATTATTGCTTATATTAATGAAATAAATTATTAAAATATTTTAAACAAAACAAGATTAAATAATTTTTATTTTTTTTAAATAGGTTATCAGAGTACAGAAAATACTATTTATTTTCTTTCTACTACAAAATTTGAAATCTAATTCAATGTGTTACTTGCCATTTATTCTAATTATTTGTGAAATTTACTAGCAATATCGGAGCAAAAACAGTTTCTACACCAATTTTTTTTCAGAGTAGATGGATACGATGCAACATTTTATTTTGGCTAACAGCCCTCAATCAAGTTTGATTTCTGGTCCTTTGTATTAAAGTTTGGGCACCTCTGCTCTATAGACTAGACCAGCATCTCAGATTAAAATGCAAAGGTACGGCAGATCGGCAGATTCCCGCACAGATGCCATCTGTGCTGCTGTCCTTCCCTGCCAAGCTGTAATCTCTGGCTGTCTCAGCAGTGCTGAAGCTTAATGAAACCCAATGCACACTGCTATCAGGCTGCAAGATCTAGAAAATCCCCTATGGTAAATGAACACACGTGGCAAAACATCCATGTCGGCACGCAGGGAAATCACGCACAAAATCTAGCACATACTGTACAATCAGAGCAGTTTTGATTTGAAGTATTTGTGCCTCAGATAGTAATCGCATTTTCCTGTGTGTGTTCCTGAAAGATGTCATTTATAACAACTGATATGCACAAGATTTCAGTTTAAAATCAGTAGCAATAATTACATGAAACTCCTATGTAATTCCTTAATGTGCCGTTTCTTGGTTGGACTTTGAGTAATTCGTCTCTTCAGCTGTATTGCAAAGCGATGCACAAGCAACACAGTGAGTCTTAATAGAAGCCAACATGCCAATAGACAAATCTTGCAGGTTAAGCAAGGAGGTCAACATCAGCTCTTCTAAAGCACTGGGACCAGGGCTCATGTCTTACGTTATGTGTTTGTAAAGTCAGCAGGTTTGAAGTATATGGTGTAATGTGTTTTTGAATGTACTTTATTTGAATTCGAGGGCTTTGTTAAGCAATATTGTTCAGCCATACCCTGTTCTGCTATTTTCAAAGAGGATATTTTAAGTAAAGATATTTTATGCTTATCATGTGTTGTGTTTTTGTGATGATTTACTAATGCCCTATTTGAATGGTAATTGATTTAATATGGGAACAGGATGTAATTTCAGCAATTAAAGGTGCTAGGCAGTGATTTTATTGCCGTCTATTGAATATGTATGTGTTTTCCAACCATCCTAGCTGAATTACTTTTTCAGGAATGCATATAACTTAATTCCCATCAAGTCACATATATATATATATATATTTATAGCACTTTATACAATACAGATTGTTTCAAAGCAGTTTCATAAACAGGAAAATAATACTGTCTATGTTGCAAAGTTCATCAATTATGAAACAACTTCAATTTCAGCTGTAAAGCCACTCCACAAAAGACAACAGTGTTATTATTCAGTTCAACCCTGATTCAATTCAGTGTCAATGTCGCAGAGTTCATTGATTATGAAAGTATTTCAGCTATAAAGCAGCTCTACAGCTCAACTGACCCTTTACATGGAGTTTGACTGACAGGCGATCTGACCAATCATAATGCTGAATCTGTCATTTTGTCTGATAAACAAACAAACCAGACAGAAGAGTAGATTAATCAAAATACCATGTCCGTTCATGTTAATTTCGTGTTTTATTAAATATGAAAAGATGTTTGGTTTATGTGCCGCTTGAACTGAGGTGCTATAGTAATCTGACACGACACGTCAAAGAGCCACAAAATGGTATTTATTGTTTGAATTTTTTAAAAAAAGACAAAAATTGAAGCTGAGACATTGTTTCATACCAAAAGTAACTTTAATGTGTCGTGACAGATCGTTGTAGCTTCTCAGATCAAGCGGCACGTGACCCGATCATCTCTTCCTCTCTACTTATACCACAAAATAAACATGAATGAACATCAGAAGGTATAGTTTCAACCCCAGAAACACATCAATACACACTATTTTTCAAATTCAAGACCACCAACATTAATCTACTCTTCTGCCTGGTTTTTTTGTCCAACAAAATGGCAGATTATGTGTTATGATTGGTCAGATGGCCTGTCAATCAAACTCCCTGCGAAGGGTCAAGCTTTTGTGTTCTCATTCAATAGTATCAGTTAGATTGATCATATTTTCAAAATATAAATTGTCCCAAAAGTTGAAAATCTGTATGCATTTTGCTGCTATTTTGCAGCTAAATTGGGTATTTGGCACAAAACAAATTTAGAACAAATAAAGTATTCACATGCACACTTCAAAGTTTTGAGAGTGACTAAATTATCATTCCTGAATGCAATCCACGATGAAGTGATAGTCATTGACATTATGGCATCTCGCAGCTGTAAACAAGAAAAGCGAATTAAATGTCATTCAATATATACTATATAATACATACACTATGTAATATATATATATAATGCTATTTTTTGACTGTAAAATATAGATAGTTTAGATATTAGTATAGATAGATAGTATAGATATTTTCACTGTAAAACAATTGCATTAAACCTTTATTGTACTTTATTGAGTCTAAGACATTGACCTTTTTTATCTGATAAGCTAATGATTAAGCAGCTATCCCGAGTTATCTCTAAGTTTATAGTTGTTGTAAGTGATTTATTTTGGGAATATCACAATAAAATATCTTTACTGTCAGATATCTGTAATAAGTCTCTGTATGACAGCCCCAGGCTATGTAAATAGGAACCAGAAGAGCAGCCTACACATTTTTAACCAATCACAAATCATTTTACATGATTGGCGACATCAGATTTCCTGCATGTTTATTATCTTTAAAACTAAAACTATTAAAAACATTTTTATCTATTGAAATAAAGATGAAAAAAAAAAAAAATATATGAAAAAATTAAATTAGGAAAATTAGGACTGCTAAAAAATAACTAAATAATACTGACATAAAAATAATACTAAAATAACTAGTTTGCTCACATATTTTTTTGAAGGCCCAAGATTTGGAGAATCTTGAAGAGACTTGGACAGTTTACAGTTTACAATGATATTGTTTCACTCCAAGTGGATCATAAAACCATTAGAAAAACCTAATATGCCATGTCATTCTCTTTGCTTAGCCACCATAAGGGACATATATATTAGCACAGTCAGGGCTAAAATCAGCGGGACTCTTCGCCTCACAAGTTGTATGGCATCATAATTCAATCTCATTTACATGATCATCGATTTACCTGCCGGTGCAGCATCGCACATTGATGTCAAAGTTCACAGCGAGAGCCGAGGAACAGGATTATGCTAATGACGTCACCATGACACACACAGCCTTCATGACAAGGCGACAGACCCGAGCTCCCAGAAATCGATGCGTTACATAAGAACACTGTCTGGTGAAATAAATCAGAGTGAATAAGAGCATAAATCTCTCACTCACACACATGCCAACAAGCAGCTAATCTCTACTGCAGTAAATCCCAAAGAGCATCCTGGCATGTACACAGCAGTGCGGCATGAAACATGACCTACAGTCAAGGACACACACGCACACGCACACACACAGTTTCAGACAGGAACAGCCATGTCCGCAGGCTTTCATGCTAATGCGATTCGGGGAGAGCAGGCGTATCGTCGCACATTAAGAAAGATATATAAAGACGTAGTTGCAAATATACACATGCCTTTTATGCTTTACTGTTGCACTTAATATAATCTCGCTGTCTGTAGTTAATATGTACTGTGATGCTTAAATGTCAATCCTCTTAATTGAGCAAGAGACCTTCTGTCTGAACACATACATTGCTTTTATAGCTCTCTATACTGTAAATTGCTCAATAAAGCTGTCATGGAGAGCTGGGAATATTTGCTCTCTGAGGTTCACATGGCACAAGGACACAAGGTCCGAGGACACGGTGAACGCCAAACTAGCAGGTCTACTGAAATTTTAATGTGCACTGCAAAACCTCCTATTCTGAATCAGTATCTGAGCCTTTTTTTCATGTAACAATATCTATTTATATCTATTGTGTTTTTATATCCGTAAAACAAGATATGTTAACAAGATTTTCTGAGAATATCTTTTTTTTGTACTCGGTTTAAGCATAAACCTCACTAAATTTGGCAAGGAAAATGCACATGAAATTTTTTTTTTTACAAAATTGCAAGAATTTCATAAATTCATACATATATATGTATGTATATACAGTAAAAAGATACTGAAGGGATCTAAACATCCTTAAAAGAAGATATGAAGAGTTCAGATGCAAAAGCCTCTAAGTGCCATCTGAAATTTTCATCTAAAATGAGCATTTTTTTCAGGATATTTAATATATAAACATAACATATTTTTCTTAAATATATACATGCATGTGTTTGTCTTTATATATACATAATTAATGTACACAGTATACACACATATGTAAACAAAAACTTTTATTTTGGATGCGATTAATCGTGATTAATCGTTTGACAGCACTAATATACATACATATATATACAGCATATATATATATATATATATATATATATATATGTATGTACAATATATATCTATGGTTTTTTTATTTGTTATGTTTTTTCTTAAGTCAATATGGATCACTGCAAATAAATTATAATTTTTAATAAATTTAATTGAATTTTAAAAATATATTTTAAAGAAAATCTGTAACACTTTAGATTAGGGAACACATATTCACTATTAACTAAGCATTTTCCTTCAATAAACTCAAAACTAATTTGCTGTGCAGTGATATTAAGTAAGATAGTTGTTGTAGTATATCTAAGTATTAGGTAGGGTTAAGGAATTTAGAATATGGTTATGCAGAATAAGGCATTAATATGTGCTTTATAAGTACTAATAAACATCCAATATGCTAGTAATATGCATGCTAATGAGCAACTAGTCAACAGTGAATAGTTTCCTTAAACTAAAGTGAAAATCCGCAGAAGAAAGTGTGTCACACATGTTGGGAATGAAACGAGAGTAAATGATGACAGAATGTTTATTTTTGGGTGAACTATCCCTTTAATGAAGATAAATTATGCATTCAGTGCTCCCTTTCTCATTCTTTCACAGACTTTCATCTGCTCGCTACCTTCTCATCTCCTCTTCAGTGTGTCAAAGTGCAGAGCAAGCGTCTGTACTCAGATATGCCCAAGATATGCGCTGCTAGAGTTTCTTTATGAGCTATCGGGGGTTCAAGTTCCTCACATTACCACCTGTTGGCATCCGTCTGACCTGCACCTCAAAGGTCAGGGCGGAGAGTATCATTTCAGATCTTGTCTAAGTTGCTAGAATCATCACCACATTTTAGTGTCCCTCCGCCTCAAATGTAACCATGTCTGTACATACCAGAAAAAGCATGCATGGCACATGCAAGACATATGCTGTGCATTCACCACACATATGGAGACACTGAAATGAAGGGATTCTGAAATGATTTGAATCAATCTTCATATAAGGATTATTTCCAAAATAGCCCAAATCCTCATTCCTGGAATAGATTAAAATAGGACAGATTAAGTCAGAACAGGACACAAGATAAGATAAAATACAGACCTGTAGAGACACACTCTAAAGGAAATTCGGTTGAAATGGGGATAGATTTTGCCTGTTAGTGGTGTTTATTTATGGGCAACAATATAACAAGATATAATACTTATATTAAAGGTATAGCTCACTCAAAAAGTTTTCTCATTTACTTAACCTTACATATTTAACAGTCGTCGCTTTCTTTCTTCTATAAAACACACACAAAAAAGCGTCTTTCAATACAAAGTAGTAGTAAAACTTCAAAAAAGGCAAATAAGCACATTAAGTATTAAAATATTTAATATATGCTATATTGCATGTCTTCTGAAGCCATATGAGAGCTTTATGTAATGAACACACAGAAATGTATAATTCATTTAGTTGAAAATCCATTATTCATTGAACATTCTGCTGTAGCTCAAATCTCATTTGCACATGCGAATATTCAGACTTGACCCATAAAGATGTGACAATAGTGATGCCAAACGGCACTGGTTCTTGGAGGCTTCATATGAAATCACAATGCGCTATTATAATAAGCTGAAATTTAAATACAATTTTAGAGCGAAAGCTTTTCTTTTCATTTTAGTTAAGACTCATTATATATTATAAAGGTGGCAGGAAATTTTAGGGATCAGCTGAAACTTTCACAAATTTCAGAAATTATCAACCTGGTGAATTCAGAGAAAACAGATCCTTTGACTTCTTGATCTGCACTTGAACTGATGTCAAAATATTGAATTGTTACACTAGTAGAACCAAATTTCAGTAATACATAACATAAACCAAGGGCAGTGAGTATACACCCAAAACATTGTGATTAAGCACAACAATAAAGAACTGCTTACAAGTTACAACCTATTATATTGACTTTTTTACTTTACTTGATTCAATCTACTTTCAAATTACAAATTACAAATTACTTTCATTGTTCATAACCACTCCAATAAATCAATTAAATTATTCACTGAATATGAGTTTATTGTGGGAATTTTCATTTGTCAGCCTGAGTCATAAGGTAACCTGACCTCAGAGTTCCTGGAAACTAAGACACAGTTCAAAACTTAGTAACAGTGACAATGCAACATATCAGTTAGGAGGGTTTTCATATGGGCAAGTTAAATAAAATAAAGTGCATATACAGAGTACACTAGCTGTACATTTATGTTGTTAAATAACACTGATCAGTTAATCCTGCTGTGTTTAAACAGAAATGAAAGAGGCCCAAAGGCACACACCTGCAGAACCTCGGCTGATACGTGGGATCTGAAGAACGCATTTACATTGAATCACCATAAATGGGCCATCCGGGATAGAGACAAACACAATGAATCCTTAAATAGCTAAAACATAACAAACTGAGGAAACAACAGCTTACTGTTGTCATTTTCCCAAGAGAGTCTGGTGGTCTGAGAGCCGTCTGATGCGGAACTGTATGAAAGGAAGCGCTACACTGAAGTTTCATATTCTTGTATGTGCCAACAAAGAGGGTAACAAAATGTCACATATAGCTGAGACATCACTAAATGACTGCATCAACATGCTTCTTAGTCAGTAAGAACCTATGAAAGAAAAACAAGAGTCATTTTCATTCATTTCTGCAAAACACGCTTTCTTTCTGTGTAAATTGGGCTTTTACTGTTTATTGTGCCACAATCACACGGGTCAATGCTATTTGGCCGGGCCATTTAACGTTGCACTATTACTGCCAACAGAAAACAGGAAAAGCCTGTTTGTGTACATTTTTGCGTACATTTGATGATTGAATTATTAAAAAGAGATGAATCTTCTCAATAATTCCAGCTCCTTGATGGTTCTGTTAATTATTCTTTTGGTATAGTTAATGAATATCTTTTTAAAAAAGCATTTTTAAAAGAGCCATTTGCTCAGGAATCACATTCGTCATGCAAGTGTGTTTTAATTCATTAAAAACAACTGGACTATAAGTGTCATTTCTTCAGGAATCGTGGAAACTATTCTATTCAAAACTCAGTAACACTGACAAAGCTAATGAATCAGTCATGAGGGCTAGTTGTGTGGACAAGTTAAAGTGTGTACACAGTAGGTGTAATTTTTTTTTAAACTGGTCACACTTTGTTTTCGATTCACTAAAAAGAAATGAATCATTACAATCGTTCATTTGGGAATCAAACTACAGTGGTTACACTGTATGTTTTTGATTCACTAAAATAATCATTAGAATCAATAAATTTGAAACATATTACAATATTACAAAACATATTATAAAACATATTACAATAATTGCAGTGTATGTACATGATTTACTAAAAAGAAATGAATCATTAGAATCATTCAGTTTGGAATCAAACTACAATGGTCACCCTGCTTTTGATTCACTAAGGAGAACTAGCTCATAAGAGTCATTATTTTGGGAATTGGACATCATTGGTCACACAATGTTTTGCACTGTATTTTGATTCAGTAGCAATATTGTGGCGCTGTTGAAAAAGTAGGAAACACTGTTGAGAGTATTTGAATACAACATTCTTCTGCATCTGTGTACAGGTGCATGCAGTGCAGAACAGTTGCTCTTGCTATAGTTTCAATAAGGTTTCAATATGAATGCGCTCAGCAGCACAGTGCAACAAATACCGCAATAGCCCTTCTCATTTCTAATTTCCTCTTTCTTGACATTACCAAGTCATTGAGTTTAACAAAGTCATTGAGTTTCGTACTCACTGTCAGGTGACTTTTTTACTTTCGTCCCTCATGGAAACATTTAGTGACCGGAAAGTGACCTGTAGGAGCTAGCTGAAGATGAGAGCTATCTAAAGCCTACAACCATGAGATGAAACAGTGATCTCTTTTTTTTAAAGAAACGACATAAATGAAGATGCAACTGTCATGGAACTGATAAAGTTCATAAACCATACTGTCATATGCGCATTCATGAGAGAGTGGCATTCGAGCAGATGACGTAGGACGTAGGCGTAGCGTAAGTTCTGGTAAGAATATGCTAATATCGCGAGAACCAAGCTTTGTTTACAGCAAACAAAAAACAGTCTCCTATTGGCTTATATCGAAATCCTACTCCACTTTCTTTACAAATCCTTGTTTTATACTTCTAATTCACGACTGGTGTTTTGTTTTACTTTCTCCTCTGTGCTTCCACGTTTGTCACTTCTCATGCTACGCCTACATCCTTCGTCATCTTCTGGAACACCTCTGTTGTGAATGCTTGTATGATAAGGTGACCAGACATGACACTTCCCGGGAACACATTCTGCCCAGGAATTCTAAATTGTCTAAAATAACCAGGTGCTGGTTGTTTGCGCTGCGCCGAACGATCACGAGCTGCATAAGCACTATAGACAGCAGAGCAGATGGCTCCTTATGCTTTCAAATCGCTCTTTTGGTACATTGATTTCATACAACGATCGATCAGCGCAGCGCAAACAACCAAACCTGGTTATTTTAGGCAATTAAAAAATCCTGGGGAAGACTTGTGTACAGAAAGTGGCATTTCTGGTCACCTTAGCGTATGACAGTTAGTGGAAGCTGGAGATTATGGTTTATAAAGTTTTAAATATGGATATTTTTCTTGCACAAATGCATTGATTCACTTCAGAAGGCCTTTTGTTACCCCCAATACCCCCCCCCCCCCCCACCGGGAATCATGTGGAGCACTTTTTATGATGGATGGATGCAGTTTATTTTCCTTCAAAATAAAAAATCTCAACCCCCATTCACTGCCACTCCAAATCATGGAAGAGCCAGGACATTTTTTTTAATATAACTCCAACTGTATTCGTCTGAAAGAAGAAAGTCATATGGGTGAGTAAATCATGGGGTAATTTTCATTTTTAAGTGCGCTATCCCTTTAAGTCTTTGTTCAGGTATTAAACATCTTTTTTTTTTTTTGGCAAATCCAACACAAATCCATTTTGTTTTTTGTAGTGCGAGCAGCCAAAAAAAAAAAAAAAAAAAACCAAAAAAAAAAAAAAAAAAAAACCAAAACATATCGAATCCAATCCAAATTCGAACCAGACACGCTTACAAACCCAGATCCAATATCAACCCTGCTGGAAGAGTGGTGGATCCCTGTTTGCTGTTATGCATTTGGCAGATGCTGTAATCCAAAGTTACGTATATTGCATTCAAGGTATATATATCTTACCAATTCATGCATTCCTTAGCTTTGCCAATACAGCAGCATTCTCTACTCTTTCAGGTGCAAAACTTTCTTACCTTTTATTCCATTAGCTATGGCTCAAACTACTCAAATTTACATTCTCACACTTGCCCTTCAAAGTGGTTACTTCTGCAGTATGCAAACAGGACCTTTGACACTCTTCTTCACCCACTTTAAAAAAGTTCTCAGGGTGGTTTCATGAGAACATCATGACTGCTTGATTCATATCCTTATCAGATGAACACAGACCACACTGCTGCTGCTAATCTCAGTATTGGTGTGGTGAATTACACTCATCTTTTGCTTTCATTTTTAAGCAAGGATTACAAGTAAAAATCAAACTCAGTCAACAAATACAAGAATGCATTCTGTCCCCGCATATTCCAGTCAGATCAAGTTATATAAGTAGACAATAGAAAAAGGTCACAGACCAGCACTATGGAAACCTAGATGTTGCCAATGCAAACACAAATACCTCGTCCTGTCTGAATTCAAAGCATGTTGTTTTAGACATGCTGATTGTCATCAGACTTCCTCCTTGGTGATCAGGCAGGTCTAAGAACATGAAAGTTCAAACAATCGCTCTGCAATCAGCCAGCATGTACCAGGCTGCTTGGAGCCTGCTCACAAACATTCATGAGACAGTAAACATGCGGTTTGTGATAGGAACGATGAATACATGTCCTCTAAACACAAGTGGTGTGATGTTTCTGAAGACAGTCACTGTCTGTATTTACAGACACACAAGTAAGCGGCCCTCATGGGATTCCTAAAGATTCCAATCTTTTCTTTGACCTGTCACCTCCGCTGCACAAGCAGCAAAAAATATTTACACTAAATATAAATGATTACATAAAGTTTAGCTGAAGGCAAGAATCAGAAGCAAATATTCCAGAGAACTGCATGTTGGAGAATGACATAAACAAAAACAGCAAAAAAAATTATAGAAGAATGACAGACTGATGATGAAAGACTTTACTAACCACATCAGTCTGCATTTCCTTTTTGCATCCAAACCACGTTATAGTCCCAAAAGAAGCTTATTGAGTAACAAAGCCTTGCATTATTATTATTAATTTGGCCATTGGTTTAATGGCTCTAATTCACTTTGCACATTGAGCTCAGCTGTTTTCAGGTAAATTAAAATGGAAACAGCCAGAAATCCACAAGAGCAAGTCTTTTGGACCCTAATTATAAAACAATAAGACTCATTGTGAAAAATGCTGATGAAAGTACTTCACCACGCCAAATAGTTCATCTGTACAATTTCATCGCAGATCTCACGGTAGATCTCATTATCTTTATATAGAACACGGAGCAATAAGCACCTTACCTAAATCCACATCATTACGGCATATGGAGGCTGTTCCAACCCTTCACAACCGTATCTGTGGTATTAACCGAACATCTCGACACAGTTAACAAGATTGCATTACCTGGTTAATAAGCACAGCGGCTACAGCAGAATTAGAATCACATTAGACAAGCATATTCATTTTTTATTCTTAATAAACTATACATTTAAACTAGATATTTATATTTTTTGTGAGGAAAATGTGATTTTAAAAGTAAAATACCATAATATATTAAAGTCATTTATCATTTATTGATTTTATATTAAATCAATAAAGTAATATTTACTTAATAAATTATACATATTCAATATATCTAAGTGAGTTTGGCTTTGTATGTTTCTGTAAAATAATGTTCATCCTGTAATAAAAAATATATACTATAAATATATGAAAGCAACTGCCATGTTCTGAAAGTCTAAAAACAAAAATGTACAAGCCCAATCTCCTACTCAAGCTGCAGGAGGTGAGATCTGAGGAAAGGCATTTGCTCCTCTCTCGTTTAGACCTTCCTGGGTAATAAAGAGCGATCTGGGGAGCCATTTGTACTGTATATATACAGCCACCCATAATCCACAGCATGTGCCAGACACAGCACGATTCATTGCTAAAAGATCTACTGTGGTGCATGTGGGCTTAGAAACAGCAGCTGTTTGTCCCTCTCAATAACTCTACCTTTCACTTTTTTGTCTCATGTGCTGTTTTCCGACAGAATGGGACTGATAAACATTTATAGGAAGAACTGTTTTGCTTGGCCTGCTTCCTTTGACTGCTAATTTAGTCACAGAACAGAGAATAAAAATATCGGTTGTATCAGAACACAGCAGGAAATTGAAGGAACATTTTAATATCAGTACACGGTAATTTTCATCTCTGACAGAAAAAGGGCAATAAAATTACAATGAATTATGCAGTAGCAGTATTCATGGCTGATGAAGTGTTGTTTTGAAAGTATCCATGACAACATGGTAATGTGCTTATTATGGGATGATAAAAAGCTAGATATTTGGCAGGAACACAATAGTGCAGCACTGGGTGCACACACAGTAAGGCAAGCTTGAAAACACTTACAAAAGAGTACAGAGCCAGTATTACAGACATATATCATGCTACTGAGTGTTTATATCTTCTCCAATGTACTTCAAATAATATCATGGTATTTTCATAGCCTTGAAATAAACAATACAAAATGAACAAGACATGGACAATACCATGGTTTCTGGACTATGGAAGTCCTTGAAGTACCATATAAATAATATGGTAATCGTTTATTACCACTATATCATATTACCAGTGTATTGTATCTTGGACATGAACCAAACTACATTTTCCACACAGAAATATGTAGATCCATTTATAGTTCTAGACCCTGAAGGGATTTTGAAGAGTACAGGACCAACATACTGATTTTAACATACTAAATTTAGCCCGCTTTGAGTCCAAGCTACTAAAACATACTGAAATTTGTATCATAATGAACTTTTGAATACAATTATGAGCACCAGATTCAGAACTCATGTTCTAAAGTGGACAATTGATCTGGTCTGTTTCTGACTTCCATCTGAACCAGTAATTCGTCTCATACAGTAATTGATTTGAACAAAAAATAGAGGCTTAGGCTGTAACTGTATGGTGATCATTTCTAGCAGAACAAATGTGACCTGAATTGCACACAGAATAACCCACAGAGATCAATAGCGTGGGGTCAGTTTCCTCCCTAACGGCAAAATATCATTGATACAGGACTAAAAAGGGGAATCCCTTTACCAAACCACTATTTTTTATTGCATTTATTGCTTGATGTACACTGAAATTTTAAATATTCTGAATAGCATCCCCCTGATATGGCTTCAAAAATGAAAACTAAATGACTGCAATGCTCTGCCAGTGATGCTCTCTGAAGTTCTGTGCTTTTCTCACAGGCTTTGATTTAAAAGCAACAAGCTAACAAAAATATAAGCAATCCAAAAATAAGCCAATGACACAATACATGAAGGACTGTCTTGTCATGTTTCCCTATGAGTAACACACGTCATGGCTTCTGATCTGTTTGAGGGTTTCAGGACAACATCTCACTAGATAAGGGTTGGTTTATTTGTTCAGAGACAGGAAGAGCTGTGCATTTCCTTTCTATTAGCCCAGAGTCTTCACACATGACTAATATCCCCCATTGACGCCAGTGTCCTGCGTGTCCTACACCCAGAGGGAAATAATCTCACCTCTTTGACCTCAACCCTGACTCTGAAGCTATAACCTTCTGGTCAAAATATCCATAATCCATAACAATACTTCCTCTAGTGAAAAAATCCCATCCCTTGTTGTCCTCTCACATTGAAAACCACCAACATAGTTGTTTTGGACTGTTTTCGCTTGTAAACGTTGCTTGATCTATGCATATCTCTCTCCTCATTCAGACGACTTTTTCACAGGAGAAAGCAATATTATGTATAAACGACTCATATTTTAGTCAAAAAACAAAAACAATTAGAAGTTAGAAACGTCTTCATGATGGATTTGTTTTTTTTGTTTTGTTTTTTTTTTACAAATATTCAGATTTTCGATTCAAAAGATGTTAATTGATAGACTGGAGTTGTGTGGATTATATTGTGATTTTTTTATCAGCTCTGTGGCTCTAAATAAGATCTAGCATGCAAATGAACATACTGTGCAGTTCCAGATGAAGATGATAAAAATAACAATTTCAGCAGCCAGTGAGTGCATAATTCTTTACCTCCCACTGGAATGCAAACATTGAGGGTTTTTACCCACTGCTTACTAAAAGTGCACAAATTAAACACCACAACCACAGGTTGTTTAGAACGTTGTCAAACACGCTTCCCAGTGTTGACTGCTTGCTTATTACTAGTTCATCTAGTCACCCAAAAATAAGGGAAAATAGGGATGCAGTAAGAAAAGTAGAGCCCTCATTTAAGCATGCAGCAGCATGAACAAGCAACTTAATATGGGTTAACATCTTATAAGATTCATGAGGCAAAGAACTCAAACTTGAGATGCTGACTAAATGCTTGAGTTGTGCGATAGGATATAGTGAGACATATCTTACTCACCATCACACTGTACACTCGATCTGTCTGAGCACGGCAGTTGCTATGATACCCAACATGTTACTTAAGGGTGTAAGGCATGAGAGGACATCAAAACAGTTGGAAAGTTCATAGAAGCTTTAGCCACAATACAAAATTCTTATTCATATAACCCACCCAACTGTATCTCACTTCAGTTCAGCAAAGCTAAACTTGTCCAGAAATACTCCTGTCTGTGGGTGTGACCCTGCTGAGATGAGTTATACTCTAGCTCAGACCTGCTGACCTATGAAATCACAGTAAGTCCAGCACATTAGTATTACTAGACCCTATACTTTACATTCAGAATGCTTCACAAAGAGAGACATTAAACTCTCAGTGATGCAGAAAGACAAAGTCACACAGGTAGAACAGAACACCTTATAGCACAAACACAGTCATTAAGTTATGAAGGTGACCTGCTCTATGTAAAGAGTCGAGATCAACAGGAATTAGAGATGGTAATTTAATCTCAGGAGAACAGAGATAGGGCTGGGAGTTGTGTCTGGGACATTTCCATGACACGAGACAACATAGAGAGTCGTTTGAAGTGACTGTAGCTGAAACTTACTTAAGACTTATAGGAAAGAATCATTTTATTATCTCAATTGATATAGCAATGTGATTAAGTGGAAGTTACCTACTGAGAAAAGGAGCCCAGTGATATTACGAGTTTCAAAATCACTGTTTCAAGCTTTACTCAGATTTACCAAGATACCAAAAGATCAAAAGATTTCAAAATGCACTACCATTCAAAAGTTTTTCATGAATGCATTAAATTTATCTCAAGACAGTAAAGACAATAATAGCCTATTTTTCGAATTATTTTTCGAACAAACGCTGTTGTTTTGAACTTTCCAGTATGACGTTTGAACAAAAATGGTTAGAAGCAAAAGTGTTTTCAACACCAAATCAGCATATGAAATCATGCTTTATGAAGGATCATGTGACACTGAAGACTGGAGTAATGATACTGAAAATTCAGCTTTGATCACAGGAATAAATTTAATTTTTAAAATATATTCAAATAGAAAACAGTTGCTTATAAATTGTAATAATATTTCACAATATTACAGCATCGTACCTTTGGAAAATAGACAAAAATTAGTATAAAGCTATTTTTGTCTATTTTCAAAAGGTACGACGGTTGTTACCAATGAAATGTAATTCAGAATTCAGTTAAGCCTCCTGAGCAACGAAAGAGCAATATGGAGTCCTCAGGAGACTACTAGCAAAGCCAATAACTCTTCTCATCAAAAACAACATGTCTATGGAAGATCCAGTTTTCTAAAATGTTTACAGAACTGTGAATCAGGTGCTTGGAAATCAGTGAAGAATAAATGATTATGTAATTCAGACCCTTTTAACTTAATTGAAAATTCAAATACCCACAGTGTGTGCTCCCGTGGACCGTGGGGGTGATTAATTCAGTGAAATTCTCTGGAGATCGAAACAGGAATGATTCAAAAGACAATCCTGTTGACACAGTGATCAAACCACCAGTTTGTGTTATACACACAAAAATACTCGAGAAAATGTCAACGCAAGTACCTTCACTTAACAAGGGTGAGACAGTGTAATTAAAATAGCAATGAATTTCAATCATCAAGAGATTCAGGAGGAGTAAGAAACTTACATAGGCGACATCATGCAGAAACACCATAAAAGTCTGAGGCAGGTTCATTACATTTTTGTTGACACCAGATAGTCGTGAAAGAAGATAAAAACAAAGGAATGTCTAAAGGCAACATTCCATGTACTTTACAGAGAAGCCAGTCCCATGAGATTGAGAGAGAAGTATATTGATTATAAAATATACTTACATTTAAATCAATACCTAAAAGTATCAATGAAAATATTCAGTGTAATTGATAAATAACCCCATTTTTGTGTGTGCTGACTTTTTTGTGTTAATAGGGTATCGTTTTGCCAACTTCACAACATGCTAATGTCAAACTCTGTTGACGCACATGTCATGCATGAAGAGCTACTGGCTGCCTACAGTGTTCTAAATCAGTCACTTATGAGGTTCCTTAGCAGGCAGCTGCCTAAGTAAGTAGTAGGCAATTAGCCTTTCTTTATGTCAACAGATTTATAACCATCCATTTTTGCCTCCTCTAGGGGTCTATGGCTGTGTCTGAAATATCGCCAGAATTAGTAGCCTAAGGCATGGGTACTTTTTGCCTAATCTTAGTATTGATATAATAATCTTAGTGACTTAAGACATATTACATTTTCACAAAGGCTACTATATTATAGCTACTAGTAGTGAAATATGTGATTTTGGATGAAGCCTATGGCTTTGTGAGGAATAGCATCCTACCATACTACTCTTTTTCTCTAGTAAGTATACTGTGCACAGTATGCACATTTAGAATACACGGATGACCCATTACATTTGCCAAAATGTGCAGATATTCTATGCACCTTAACCATTCAATCCTAGTGTGACAAATAAACCAGATATAATATCATTTTTAAAAATTATAATTCATGTAAAATATTGCAATACTGTAATGTTTATATGGAAATAGTACTGGTCAGTAAATACTGTGCAGTATTCGGTAAACAAGCTTGTAATCTTTTTCAAAGATTTTCTGTTTAGAATTCTTTTCCTTGAAAACAATGTTTTCACTCGGGTCCTGTAACTCTACAGCAGCCACGTTCTCTCCTATTATGAACTGACACACATCATGTTGATAGAGCAAGCAAAAGAAAGAAGTCCCATATTTAGTAGTGCACAGTAACTAATTATAGAACCGCGTTAATTAGCTGGTCCAGGGTGTAATGGTCAAAATAAAGCAACACTATTTTTATATTCCTCCATTTTTTATATTCTTCGAGTCATAATCCAGTTAAACCGTAGCGAGGTGACAGACGGGGCATAGTTGTTGTGAAGTGAATCTTTCAGATAATTAGTCTATGTAAACATGTCTAAGCTTCCACATATATGTTTATTGAGACCCATAATCACTCAAGATCAACTACATTCAATTAAATTTGTTTAGTGAGTCATATCTGTAAAGCATTCTCCAAAGTGAAGGTGTGTGAAAGGCCTATTATGACAGCATAATTATTTTTTTTATGGCAGCTTTGAATGCTTTATAAGAAAATATAGCCTGTCACTTGTAAATCAAAAACTGAGAAGTGCTGCAAAAGGTATTGCAAGGTTTGTTTGCTCGTTGTAACTAAAACTCAAAGTTTGGCCTTAAATGTGTCATCTTTGAAATGACTGTTAATCAGAGGTGATTTAATAATAGCCCTCTCTCTGTGGCTGTCCTGTTTCAAATGGTGGAAGGAAATGTTTACTTACACACTATCATATGATGGCTGACAACGCACTTCCTGTTTGAGATAGCAAAGTGTGCTTTGACTGTGTTGAGGTGTGTTGACATTTAAGGTGTCATAATGCACAAGTACACATTTGGGTGTAAGTGAATAATTAAGTAATTAGCTAATATATCTCTACATGAATAAGATTGAAGTAAATGCAAAAAATTTAAACGGTAATACTGTCCCCTGGTGGCATGCGACCATCATGCATTATGCAAATACATTATGCATTAGTAAGCCAGTCTTTTATTTGTCATTTAAGCTACATGCAATGCATAAACAGAAGAAATATATACTTTTCCACTTGTGATCTACAGATTAGCCGTGTAACTATATATATATATATGCTATAGTTGCACAATTAAATGTATGTTGAATATATAAATGCAAAGTTATATAAATGTTAAATGTATATGGAGGATGTGACTATTCAGTGCAGCATTACACTGCATCCACTCAGACGCTGAATAACTAATAAGGGCATCACCGCAATGCGAGGAACTCTGCAGTAGTGCTGTCTTACAAAAAGCATATGTTAGACCAGTATGCTTTTCATCCAATGTGGTTTACCGCAGCATAGTGTGTTTGAGAGCTGTTGTGCAGTTTTAAGCAATTCAAATCTCACCAGCACAGAGAAAGAGTGACAACGTGTAGGTGGGTTGGAGAGAAAGAGAAAGAGAGATAGAAGTGTGAAGAAGCTAAAAATACATGATGCAGAAGATGTGACAGGCAACTAGGTGACAGTTTTAGCAAAGTTGTGAATTAGTGAAACAAATTAGGGCATGACGAGGCAGTCTTCATAGAGAGTTCCACTGTGTAATCTTGTATAATTTTACATGGAATATCTATACTTCAAATTCATTTGTCACAGGACATGGTGAAAATTAAATGGAGATGAAGTTGTAGAACAGTGCCATCAAATTGTACACACATTTATGGAGTTTATTCCATCAATGAGGGCTGCTGAAGTACAACTCAAATCTTTTCACTTAAATTTCTTAAATTGCTGATGGCCTACTATAAGTATAATATATCGACATTTTTATTAAATTAGAAAAATGCAACGTAGAAGCATTACCAAAATGTCAGCCTTTTGTATGAAAATGCTAACCTAAATGCTAAACAAATATTTAGTCGCCTGCTTTCTTTACCATGCATCTACTGACATCTCCTGGTTAAAGTAAGAATCACATCAACTAGTCATTTTTAAATCTAAAATATGCCAATTCTTTCCGATTTCCAGATACTAATGATATTTATGTTTGGCATATAATAAATATAAAAGTCTAAAATACTTTTAAAATCAAAAATTAACACACAGTTGGAAAGAAAAATAGAAATACGTAATAAAGGGCGGAGTTTGGTGGTCTCTGACCAATAACAAACTGCAACTCCGCTAGTCTTCCTTATACATCATTTGACTCCTCCCACTAGTGACAGTGCGAGAGTTTTGATCAGACTGTTTTTGTCTTATTGATAGTTTATGAACTCTTATTTTTGTGTCTGGATACAAATCATCGTAAAATGCAAGCTCTAAGGTATGAACAGAAATGTATATGTTATATTTCAGATGCTTTATAGATGTTGACAGTAAAATGTTGCTCAGTAACCTGTTACAACTGTGCCGAGGAAGTAAAGCAAAGGGATTTTCATTCATATAATGAAAATATGTCACGTGGTTTGAATCGAAAACAGACCAGACATGACTGGGCAAAAACGAAGGATTATATTTTAACACTTTTCCACTGAGCACGTGAAATTAGTTGTCATATCAAACCAACGCCCATAGGAACCAAGCTGAGTAATATGACAGCAATAATTGCGTTACATTTATTCTTTTCCTTTCCTCCTCAGAAATATGTTCTGCTCGTGGTCATCTAATGCCAGACTTGATGGTAAAACTGTTATAATTACTGGAGCCAATACTGGAATTGGTAAAGAGACAGCCATTGACCTGGCAAAGAGAGGTGGGCATTTCTAAAAAGTTTAATATTAATATAATATCTGATGGAAAAATGTCATCTTCCTGCATTTCTGCTGTCTTGTCTTTAGGAGCACGTATTATTATGGCATGCAGAGATATGGAGAAAGCTGATGCAGCCCTGAAGGAAGTAAAGGATGCTTCAGGAAACCAGGATGTTGTTATCAGTAGGCTTGACCTGGCAGATTCCAAATCAATCAGAGAATTTGCAGAGAACATCAATAAAGGTGAGATCACCAGAATATGGTATAAATTCCTTTACAGATGTCTTCCTTATATAGCTCTACAATGATGTATCTGAGTTGTCTTTCAGAGGAAAAACAAGTCAACATCTTAATCAATAATGCTGGTGTGATGGTTTGTCCTTATGGAAAAACAGCAGATGGTTTTGAAATGCAAATAGGAGTGAACCACATGGGTAAGCATGCGTAATTTGTCCAAATCGGACACCATTTTTAACCTTAAAAGAAATTACGGGAGACATCAGCACTGTTCTTCTTCCTGTAGGTCACTTCCTGTTGACGTATCTGTTATTGGATTTTATTAAAAGATCAACGCCTGCGAGGATCATTAATGTCTCCTCCATGGCACACCAGTGGGGGACCATCAACCTAGAAGACATCAACAGTGAGAAGAACTACGATAAACAGAAAGCCTACAGCCAGAGCAAGCTGGCAAACATTCTGTTCACTCGCTCGCTGGCCAAAAGACTAGAAGGTGAGTCTTTTTAAAATTGATATTTACGTTACTAAATATAAATATGATCTGCTCAAGCAGTTTTTATTATTTTGATGTTTTTCATGATTTAATTTTTAAATTATTTTTTATGATTATTAATTTTATTAATCTAAAAGTGATCTGTTCAAGCACAATTTTTTTTATTATTTTTATTTATTTTATTATTCTAATTTAATTTCTGTTACTGTCAGAATTTTTGTTTTTACTCTTCTTTTAACATATACTGTAATACATGTTTACAGCTTTTGGTTTCTGTCAAAAGCTTCAGTTGAATCAATTTTTGATGGTCAATAAAAAGTCTAAACTAGAGGTGCCCAAACTGTTTCCCACGATGGATCATCGTGGGCTGAAAGTAAATAAAAGAAAAAATATATATGCTTCAATTGCAATTTTTTTTTCTTATTATTTTTCCCCTCTTTTGTGATTTGTCATATGATTTAGGCATCTCTGGTCTAAACCAATTTGATAGAACTAAAAATAGTATATTATAAATCAAAATTCTAGATAACAAATGAAAACTTTTTTTTTAGTGCTGTCAAACGATTAATCGTGATTAATTGCATCCAAACACATGCATGTATATATTTAAGAAATATATTTATATATAATATAAAATATAAGAATATGAATATATATATATATGTGTAAAAACATAAATATTTTTAAAATGTGTGTGTATTTATATATACATAATAAATATACACAGTACACATAGATAAATAATGTAAACAAAAACTTTTATTTTGGATGCGATTAATCGCAATTAATCATTTGACAGCACTAATTTTTTTATGTTCATATTTGTGGCATTTTTGCCCCTAGCGCTGGATAATTTCTGACCTTGTCCTTAGGGAATTCTATTCTAATAAATAACTGATGCTAAAATAATCGTAATAATCCTTCTCATCTGGTCTTTGTGTGGCGTCTCAGGTACTGGAGTCACAGCGTATGCTCTCCATCCTGGAGTGGTTCAGACCGAACTGTGGAGGCACTTGAATAAACCTCAACAAGCCGCCATGTGGTTAGCAAAGCCCTTCACCAAAACATCTGTGCAGGGAGCTCAGACCACCATCTACTGCGCCGTGGCCCCTGAACTGGAGACAGAGAGCGGCAAATATTACAGGTCAGTGGATTTTCATCTCAAACCCAGCGAAACTGTAGGTTGTACCTGATTTACAGTAGAGCTTACAATATAACTCCTACCCAGCCTCTATCTACACAAAGTACACCATAAATACACACAGGTCCAATAGGTCATATTCTGTTGTCTTTCAGTTCAATATTATTATCATACAGCATTCAATTATTGCTGATAAACCTTTGTGTATGATTTCATGGTGTTTCATAAAACAATCTGCAACAG
Source organism: Tor tambroides (assembly GCA_021397915.2). Lineage (NCBI taxonomy): Eukaryota > Metazoa > Chordata > Actinopteri > Cypriniformes > Cyprinidae > Tor > Tor tambroides. Next base: position 107,665 of record JAFVLL020031659.1, read on the forward strand.
TTCAGGCATGTTTTAATTTGTCTGTTAGACCATCTTATCTCATACTCACCTGTCTCCTGCTCTCCACGCAGTGACTGCGCACCTGCAAAATCCTCCCAGGCTGCCATGGATGACGAGGTGGCCCAGCACCTCTGGGAACTCAGCTGTAAGATGCTCAGCATCACATGGGAGTGAAAACGCATCTCTCTTCCTGATGAGTCCAAGTTTTACTGCAGTCTGCCTGAGATTGCAGGCCCATCTACTGTCAAAATCAGAAATACTAGTTGGTATTAAACACACTAGCATAAAAGATCACTAAATATAACCAAATGTGATATATTTTATACATGATGTGAAATTTAAATGTTATATTTTGTAGATTTCGGTCTCAGGTTGCTTAAGTGAGTTAATTTTCTATATAATACAGGTACATATTTCTGCACTAAATGATGTAATAAGTAAATGCCAGATTCAGGTGGTTGAAAAAATGCACTGGGTATATGTGAATATTTTTGAATACATTTATAATTTTGTATCCTGGTTTTAATTATGAGTTTTGTATGACCCAAGGAGAAGAGAATTAAAAATAAATAAAAATTAAATAATATTTTACATATATTATTGTACATTATGTACTGTGTGTGTGTGTGTGTGTGTGTATGTGTGTATATATATATATATATATATATATATATATATATGTATATGTATATGTGTGTATATATATATATATATATATATATATGGATATTGTACTTTTATGTAGTGTTTGTTTATCCAAAGGAAAAGCATATATATGTATATATGTATGTGTGTGTGTGTGTGTGTGTGTATATATATATATATATATATATATATATATATATATATATATATATATACATATATACATACATACAGGTGCATCTCAATAAATTAGAATGTCGTGGAAAAGTTAATTTATTTCAGTAATTCAACCCAAATTGTGAAACTCGTGTATTAAATTAAATCAATTCAGTACACACAGACTGAAGTAATTTAAGTCTTTGGTTCTTTTAATTGTGATGATTTAGGCTCACATTTAACAAAAACCCACCAATTAACTATCTCAGCAAATTAGAATACTTCCAAGATAAGACCAATAAAAAAAACATTTTTAGTGAATTATTGGCCTTCTGGAAAGTAAGTTCATTTACTGTATATGTACTCAATACTTGGTAGGGGCTCCTTTTGCTTTAATTACTGCCTCAATTCGGCGTGACATGGAGGTGATCAGTTTGTGGCACTGCTGAGGTGGTATGGAAGCCCAGGTTGCTTTGATAGCGGCCTTCAGGTCATCTGCATTGTTGGGTCTGGTGTCTCTCATCTTCCTCTTGACAATACCCCATAGATTCTCTATGGGGTTCAGGTCAGGCGAGTTTGCTGGCCAATCAAGCACAGTAACACCATGATCATTGAACCTGTTTTTGATACCTTTGGCAGTGTGGGCAGGTGCCAAGTCCTGCTGGAAAATGAAATCAGCATCTCCATAAAGCTTGTCAGCAGTGCTCTAAAATTTCCTGGTAGATGGCTGCGTTGACTGTGGACTTCAGAAAACACAGTGGACCAACACCAGCAGATGACATGGCAGCCCAAATCATCCCTGACTGTGGAAACTTCACACTGGACTTAAAGCAACATGGATTCTGTGCCTCTCCACTCTTCCTCCAGACTCTGGGACCTTGATTTCCAAATGAAATGCAAAATTTACTTTCATCTGAAAAGAGGACTTTGGACCACTGAGCAACAGTCCAGTTCTTTTTCTCCACAGCCCAGGTAAGATGCTTCTGACGACGTTTCTGGTTCAGAAGTGGCTTGGTAGCTCTTTTCCTGAAGACGTCTGAGCGTGGTGACTCTTGATGCACTGACTCCAGCTTCAGTCCACTCCTTGTGAAGCTCTCACAAGTGTTTGAATCAGCTTTGCTTGGCTGTATTCTCAAGCTTGTTGTCATCCCCGTTGCTTGTGCACCTTTTCCTACCCAAATTCTTCCTTCCAGTCAACTTTGCTTTGATACAGCACTCTGTAAACAGCCACACATTTCTGTAATGACCTTCTGTGACTTACCCTCTTTATGGAGGGTGTCAATGTTTGTTTTCTGGATCACTGCCAAGTCAGCAGTCTTCCCCATTATTGTGGTTTCAAAGAACAAGAGATACCCAGAATTTATACTGTAGGGATGGTCATTAATTGAACCTCAAATGTAAATATTCTAATATTTTGAGATACTGATTTTTGACTTTCATGAGCTGTAAGCTCTAATCATCAAAATTAAAACAAAAAAAACTTTTGAAATGTTTTAATTTACATGCAATGAATCTAAAATATATGAAAGTTTCACTTTTTGAAATAAGTTACAAGAAAAAATGAACTTTTTCACGACATTCTAATTTATTGAGATGCACCTGTACATATATATATATATATATATATATACACACACATATACATATACATATATACATATATATATATATATATATATATATATATATATATATATATAAAGTACAAATCAAAAACAGTATGATACAATAAACACACACACACACACACACACACACACACACACACACACACAAAACAGTTGAAGTCAAAGATGCCAGTACTGCAACCCAGCTCTGCTCTCTCTCAGACTCAGTTGCCATGACAATCTCTCATCTCTGCTCTCACCCTGACCTGATCACCATGACAACAGCTCATTTCCCAATATAGTTTGATGCAGGAGAACATTCAAAAACGGTCACTAGCCCCATCTAGTGGACAACAAAAACTGACAAGGCCTGTCGAGTCTGATGTCTAAAAAATAAAACGAAAAACTAAAGCAGTTGTTCAGTTCAAAAATGCTAAATAAATGACTTCAACCAAACAGATGTTTTTAGATATGTTCCAAGTAGGCTACTCTTTGATACTGTAAAATACAAGAGCAGTATCAGTTGTGCGGTAATAATCTGAGGCCCTCAATTATCTCCTAATGGCAAATCACAAGCGCTATGAGAGTCGAAGCTATTTTTGTTGGGGTAATTAAGCACTGAGGAAACTGAAAGGCATGAATGGAGCCTTGTGTTCAGTAATGAACTTGCATGTCATTCTCTCCTCACATCTTCTGTCCTGATGGAACAAAATGAGCAGAAACCGCGACGTAAGTCCTAAATCAATTGGTCTTTATTTCTAAAATATAGTTTAGTATATTCATAAATGTTAGTCTGTTATTCATTCCAATTAGAACCACAAGTTTTTACAGCCTAATGAACCATTTACTTTTTAAATGGTTCATTTTTACTTTTTACTTTTCTAGATGTTTAGAAAACCATATATGATGCTTTAAAGACTCCAGAAAGCAATACACTTTTCTGAAGAATATATAATGTGACTTCAAAAAAGTTTTTAATATCCAAAGAACCATTAAGCCATCTGAGCCCAGATGTACACCAAAATGTTTTAATTCGAATAGGATTGTTTGCTGACTCTGATGAACTGCAACAAATCATTAAAGAATCTTTATTTATAATTGCTGGCAACTCTTTTCAAATATATTACTTCTGTGGGTTGTAAACAAATCTGCCTTGATTCAATAAACCAGCAACAAATTAAGCTTTTCATTAAAAACAGATCAGATCATGTGACTGATTATTAAGAGTTCTAGGAACACTATAACAATAACTTGAACACATATCATTTCATTAAGCCATATAATGCTAAATTATCACATATTCATAATATATAAATATTAATATATTTATAAATGAAATAGGAATGGTATTTTGTGTGTATATGTAAATATATAATATATATAAGTGTTCATATGTATATATAATAAGATTTTAATAAAATAATATAACTGCTAAATAATGTATTTTATTATCCATAATTTAATCATTCATGCATCAGGTTTAATCAAGCACTCGCAGAAATAAAGGTACAAAAGCTGTCACTAGGGCGGTACCTTTTCATAAGGTACATGTTTGTATCTAAAGGGCCTATTTTGGTACCTTAAAGGTACATATTAGTATTTAAAGTGTACATATTTGAACCTAATAGGTACAAAAGTACCTTTTGAAAAGTTACTGCCCCAGTGACAGCTTTTGTACCTTTATTTCTGAGAGTGAAGCATACTTCAAACATTTTAGGTAATATACATAAATTTTAATAAAATAATATAACTGCTAAATAATGTATTTTATTATGCATAATTTAATCATTCATGCATCAGGTTTAATCACAGCATATTTCAAACATTTTAAACTTCCTGATGCCTGAATGATTAAATTATGCATAGTAAAATACATTATTTAGCAGTACTTCAAACATCTTGGGTAATATGCATAAATATATAATATTTATAAGTGTATATATTTATATATAATAATATTTTAATAAAAGAATATAACTGCTAAATAATATATTTTATTATGCATAATTTAATCATCCATGCATCAGATTTAGCTGAAGCATACTTCAAACATTTTGGGTAATATACATAAATATATAATATATATAAGTCTATATATATTTATATCTAATAATATTTTAATAAAAGAATATAACTGCTAAATAATGTATTTTAGTATGCATAATTTAATCATCCATGCATCAGATTTAGCTGAAGCATACTTCAAACATTTTGGGTAATATACATAAATATATAATATATATAAGTCTATATATTAATATATAATATTTTAATAAAATAATATAACTGCTAAATAATGTATTTTATTATGCATAATTTAATCATCCATGCATCAGATTTAGCTGAAGCATACTTCAAATATTTTTGGATAATATACATAAATATATAATATATATAAGTGTATATATTTATATATAATATTTTAATATAATAATATAACTGCTAAATAATGTATTTTATTATACATAATTTACTCAGTCATGCATCAGGTTTAATTGAAGCATACTTCAAATATTTTGGGTAATATACATAAATATATAATATATAAGTATATATATTTATATCTAATAATATTTTAATAAAATAATATAACTGCTAAATAATGTATTTTATTATGCATAATTTAATCAGTCATGCATCAGGTTTAGTTGAAGCATACTTCAAACATTTTGGGTAATAGGTCTGTGGTTATTTTGTCAGTCTAAACATAATTTGCTGTATGTGCCCGTGAGTGGTCGCTCTCGGCTTGTTCCCTGTAGATTTTCACGCAAAAATGCGTCAGGATATTCACATACCCCGCATGCATTATGGAGCTCTTTCTAAATCAACTTTTAACTAGTTTATATAGCTAGTTTAAACTTTAAATGCTTCAGACCCAATCCAGATACAGAGAAAGTTAGGTTTACGTTAGTCTAATTTATTTAGCACAGCTTTTTCCCCACTAAACTTTTCTTTTAATCTTTCCAAAATGCCGGTGAACATGGCTGGATGCACCACAGACTGCGTGGAGAAGCCGATTTCAATCTGCTTCCAGAAGTTCGGTCGCTTTGTGGGAACTTACCCGTGGTGGTTCTTCATCTCTCCTCTGCTGATCTCTGCGGTGTTGGGGAGTGGGTTTTATTTCTTAGAAGATCGCGAGGCCAATGACATTGAGGATCAGTTCACACCTGTGAACGGTCCTGCCAAACTGGAGAGGCAGTTCGTGCAGCAGAACTTTCCTCAGAACGACTCGGTGTTCTCCAACCAGAGACTCTACACGGATGGAGTTTACGCGTCCTTCATAGCGGTATCAAGATCCTCCAACATCCTCACAGACGCTGCCTTTCAGGAGATAGTAACCTTAGACAGGAAGGTCAAAGAGCTGAATGTGTCCATGGGTCACGAGGTGCTCACTTTTGAGGGACTTTGCGCAAGACGGTACAAGAAATGCATACCCAATAAGATATTGGACATTTACAAATATTATGGTAATAATTTAGAAACGACCGAGCTCAACTTTCCGTTCTTTCGTTTTGGATTCTCGTACATTTTCCTGGGCTATTCGGTTGGTGGAGTGAATATAAACTCTTCTGTTATTAAAAGTGCAAAAGCAGTGCGCCTGTTTTATTTCCTGAAGGAGGATAATCGCTCCAGAACAGATTTATGGCTGAATGAATTCCTAAAGGTTTTTCCCTCAAATTTATCACTGAACTTTATTAAGGTAGGTTATATTTTATTTATGTACTGCTTGAGTTCTTTGATGGCTATCGGGGCTAGTTGTCACAAGGGCTATAGGCCTACTGTAGCTATAACGTTTTGAGTGAAAAGTTGCACAAATGCTTGTTTTTGAGTCCAGTGTTCTTATGTCGTTTTCAAATACCTGGTTTTAATTGGTCTTAAATTATGATCCCATGCCATATGTCATATTTTGTAATAGCTCTTGGTTTTTCAAGTAACCTTATGTACTAGGCTGTTGATATGGGCTCCTAAAATATTTATTTATTAGTTTATTATATTTAAAGTTTGTAATTTTATCATTTTTTTCCAAGAAATTATGCTGACTGAAAGAGTTCACTGTTTAATATATGGCCTGCAAACTATTTACTGGCAGATTTCCATTGTGACAACTTACCCCTTATGGTATGACAAGATGCTTCCTCTATTGATCAACATTTCCTAAAATGAACTGCAATTTCTTTTTTTTCTGGGCAATATTGGTGGAAATGTTTGTTTAATTTATTTATCCTTTTCCTATTCATTCATTTAATTAAAATAAGAAATGTTTTTGTAACCATTCTTATGAGCTAAATCTAAAATGATGTTGTCGACATTATAATTTGCATCCTCAGGTGACCCATTCCACATCTTTGTCAAGGCAGGTGGAATTTGAGGCAAACACAAAGGATGTGATTCCTCTCTTCTCTATCACATATGTCATTGCCATTGGATTCTCCATTCTCTCTTGTTTGAGGTATGTTAACTTGAATAGTTAGGATATTTTCCGTTTTCCAGAGTATTGTGCAATGTCTAGCACATGATTTTACCAGGGCTTCTCTGTAGATGTTTTTACATGTTCTCAGAACCCACATTTGACTTCTTGTTTCTAGATAATTTACATGCTAATTTTTTTAAAATTTGAAAATGGTCTGAGTAGTGATGGGAAAATTGGATCATTTGATTGGATCTCTGAATCTCATTCAGCAAAATGAACAAATCTTAAATTTGTCAAACATGTACACATACACAATCTTTAATCACATTCCAACTTTGGAAATAATTTTAATACACCTAAAGACATATTACGCAAAACAGAAGTGATTAGTTCACCTTTTCAAGTCTGTACTGCATCTTCTCGTCCTAGTCTTTCATCATTCATTTTTCAGGTTAAAGCCTCTGTATAGGAAACAGAAATGATTCGTTCAACCCATAAATCCCAACTGCACTCAAAACAAATGAAAGAATCTTGTTTGAAAATGATTCCAAACAAGATTTATTCAAAATGAATGAGTTAAGTTCATGTTACGGTCTATTGACAACATCTGTGACAATTGTTAACTGAGGGATAGTTGAATTTAATTGAGAGGAATCCTTAAAAAATCTATTTTGTCTGTTTTTCCAGGTTTGACTGTGTCAGAAACAAAGTATGGGTTGCTACGTTTGGGGTGTTCTCTGCTGGACTCGCTGTTCTGTCCGCTTTTGGGATGATGTTACACATTGGTGTCCCATTTGTCATGACAGTTGCTAATTCTCCATTCCTGATATTAGGTAAAACATAACTATAAAGCCAGTTGTGTAAAGTGTTAATGTATATTAGCAGATTTAACAGTGATTTTTTAATGTGTTTTAAATAGGGATCGGAGTGGACGACATGTTCATTCTCATTTCCTGTTGGCAGCAGACCAGTGTTCACGATCGAGTGGAGACTCGCCTGTCTAATACATACAAAGAGGCGGCAATTTCAATCACCATCACCACGCTCACAGACGTGCTTGCTTTCTACATCGGCCTCATGACGCCCTTCCGCTCCGTCCGCTCTTTCTGCTTGTACACCAGCACCTCCATCCTTTTCTGCTACATCTACAGCATCACATTTTTCGGAGCGTTCCTCGTTCTTAACGGACGGCGAGAAAACAGCAACAAGCACTGGTTGACATGCAAGGAAGTACCAGAGGAGTGTCCAGTGGGTCAGTCAAAGTGGTACGAATTATGTTGCGTGGGAGGCGCTTACGATCCCCATACAGGCACAGAGGAGGTACAACCAATGAATCACTTCTTTAAAAAATACTACGGCCCATTTCTGACCAAATCCTGGACGAAGGTCTTTGTGATTGTGTTGTATTGCATCTATTTGATTATCAGCATTTATGGCTGCTTTCAAATTCAAGAAGGAATTGATCTGCGTAATTTAGCAGCTGACGATTCTTACGTTGTGAAATACTATGACAACGAGAAGGCGTATTTCTCCGAATATGGTCCAAACATCATGGTTGTCATTCGACGGGAATTTCCGTACTGGGATGAAAAGTACATGACAGATCTTGAAACTTGCATTGAAGATTTCAAAAACTTATCTTTCATTGAAAAGGATATATTCACCTCCTGGATCAAATCATACAAGTACTACGGATATCACACCAAACTCAATCTGAGCACTGAAGATGTCTTCAAAGATAACTTGGGAGCATTTCTGCGATTTTATTCCGATTTCAAACAGGATGTTAATTTCACCAACAACTCCATCCACGTGTCTCGCTTCTTCGTACAGACCGTAAATATCTCTACCGCCCTGGATGAGATGAATATGTTGAATAAATTAAGAGAGACAGCACAGAAGTGCCCTGTTCCTTTATTAGTGTACCACCCTGCTTTCGTCTACCATGACCAGTATGCGGTGATAGTCAGCAACACCATCCAAAACATTGGGGTTACAACAGCTGTAATGTTACTTATCTCCCTTTTACTCATCCCAAACCCTCTGTGCTCCCTCTGGGTCACTTTTTCCATTGCATCTGTCATTGTGGGCGTCACTGGGTTCATGGCATTATGGGATGTTAACTTAGACACCATCTCCATGATAATTCTTGTTGTCTGCATTGGTTTTTCTGTAGACTTCTCCGCTCATATATCTTACGCCTTTGTCTCTAATAAGAAACCCAGTGCGAATGAAAAGGCCGTCGAGGCCCTGTTTAATTTAGGATACCCTATTTTGCAGGGAGCTGTGTCTACTATTCTTGGGGTGGTGGTGTTGTCTGCTTCAAAGAACTATATCTTTAGAACTTTCTTTAAAATTATGTTCTTGGTGATCTTCTTTGGTCTCTTCCATGGCTTAACTTTTATCCCAGTTTTTCTGACCTTCTTTGACATGTGTAGTGGCACACCAGCTAAGAACAAGTCGGGCCCAGAAGAGCAGGCCATGAATCACCACACCAATAACATTCAATCAAAGGCAAAGAATGGTGTGCTGAAAGAGCGGGAAATTTACGACAATCACACTTTTCAACCAGACAACCGTCGAACATGCCAGTCTCAGCCCTGCTCTGCCATTTGGATGATAACCGGCAATAACCATCATGCTCAAGATAACCACATGTGCGTTGCAAGCACTATCCCAGTGTTCAGAGTGGACAGTCAGACCTATGAGCTTCACATGTACACACCATCTGATGATGGCATTTTAACAGTCAAATGTCAATCAAAACATTGTTTTTTAGGAAATAGCAACCACATTCAAGAGTCGAATGTGCCCATTCTTACTGGTTCTGATTTGTCCATTTTGTAAAATCCTTTTACTTAGATTTCTTCCAAGTATATACTGTTTGTATGTGTAACACCTTTTATATGTTTAAATTAAAATTACAGATGTAAATCTAAATCAACAGGAATGCAATTTGGCACTTTTTTACAAAAGATACATCTGGGCCAATGATTTTAGGACTTTTTGTGGGTTTCAGGATGTAGCCGCCCAACAGCTGTAGCATTAACTCACCATAGACTGTATTAATCTGTAAAGAAATCTGTTAAAAATGTTTCAAGTGTTCATTTATGAAGTTGTTCATAAAACCATTCTTTAGTAAATTACCAGATTCAATTCAATGCAATAATTTATCTAAGAATGGATTTATGTAGTTTACACAGAAATTCTTACCTGTGTTTCATGAATGAGCCCCAAAAAATATTTAAATGTCTTATTTTTTTCTTGATATGTGAATATTTCTATTTAGTTATATATAAAAAGTACACATATGTAGCTTTCTTAATTTTTGTGAAATAATAAACTGAATGGACATATGTAACCATACTTTGTATTTATTAGAGGTTTGCAATGTTTTCTTATGAACTGTTGAATGTGTAAAAGCCTATTAAAGACATAACTAAATATACAAATTGTAACTTAATTTTTATTGGCTGATATAAACTGCTACAAAATGATTCTTGCCTTTTATTTTTTTCAATGTCTTTTAAAAGACACATTCCCTTTGCTACTGTAGTACACGTGCTGTTGTGTTTTCCTTGAGAAAAGAGGATTGTCTGAGTAAGGATTAGCAGAACTGTGAATATTTTCTCTCTTTACAACAGTTTTGTTTAATATTTTTCATTTTTATGAATGGTAGAGTATTACAATTTTAGGAAGAATATAATTTTCTATTCAAAATTACACTTTTAGTTTACTCAGTTTACCATGTTTCATGAGTCTGTTGCTGCACGTTTGCTTAAAAGCCTCAGTGGATTTACACATTTGGCAGAAAAAAGATGGGACATACCTGACCTTTGATCTCTGACTCCTTGGTATTATTAGGGCTGGAAAAGTATAGGTTCAATCAAATATATTCAGAATAGATGTTTATTGTTTGACATGCAATTTGCAATTCAATTTGTCACACATTATGCAATATTGCGGTTTTCTACAATTAAGCAATATAACATTTTTCATAAGAGGTTTAGAACACAAAATAAGCATTTTCAAAAGAATAAAAAATGTAGTCATTTCATTTATAAGCATTATTAGGAAAATTTGACTAGCCGTCTTCTTCACTATGTACAATACACAAGGTGGCAGAAAAGGAACACAACTGTAAACATTACAGGTTCACAGAAATCTCAGAGTCCTCCTCGGTGTTCTGTTTTATGAATTCAGTCAGTGAGGACAATGTACTGTTTGGATCAAGCAAAGCAACGAGAGGAATATTCACACCTATCTCTTGAAACAAGCGATTTTGCAGTGTCATGGCCAGCATCGAGTCAATTCCTAGTGCAGTGAGCGCAGTTTCATCACTAAGATTATCAGTATCCACACAACAAATTTCAGTCAGGATCTGTCTAACACAGTCATCTACCGATGACTGAACATTTATCCTGGAGTCCTCAACAACCTTGTTTTTTAGTCCCTCCTCCACTAAAGCAGACAGGCGAAACTTGAGAGACACATTTTGAGAGAGGACATGGTTCTTTAGGTTCCTGAAATTGAATTTGCAGACCACCTGCTGGGGATAGTTATCTAACAGGCAGTTCTCCAGCGCTTCGTGAATCTCTGACACATCCATGATCATTAGCCCTTTTGTTTCCAAAAACTTTTGAAAATTATCTTTGTCCATTAGTAGGCCTAGTTTAAGGGGTCCCCAATTGATTGACTGTCCTGCAAGTCCAATATTGCGTCGGAAGTGGCAAAAAGCATCCAGAAAGGAATTAGCTGCTGCATAGTTGGCTTGTGCAGCATTTCCAATGAAAGAGGAGATTGAGGAATAGCACACAAAGTAATCAAGTGTTTGGCTGTGCAGGGTGGCAAAGTGAAGATTAAGAGCACCACAGACTTTAGGTTGCAGGACTTTTTGGAAAAGAGATCTATCGAGAGTTTCCAGTAATCCATCATGTAGAACAGCAGCACTGTGGAACACACCTCTGATTGGATAAGAGGAAAAATGTTTTCCAATCACAGTAATGGCTTCCATCACCTGCTCTGACACTGATACGTCACACTGAAGTGTGAGAATTCTTAACCCGTATCTCCTCTGGAGACTGCTTATGTCCTCTTGTACCTTTTCAGATGGTGCACTCCTTGAGAGAGTGGCAATGCATCCTCCACCCCTGTGGGCAATAAACTT
>JAFVLL020031659.1:119750-143122 GCA_021397915.2 Tor tambroides
ATGTGTATATATATATATATATATATATATATATATGTATGAAAAAAGTATGTAGAATATTCAGGAAAAGGGAAAAGTTAAAAAGCCCCAAACTGAGAATAATAAAGAATGAATGAATAAATAAATAAATAAATAAATAAATAAATAAATAAATAAATAAATAGAATTAAAAAATGAAATGTAATTTTAAATGAATGAATGAATGAATGAATGAATAAAATTAGGTAATATTTTAATGCATTCTTTATTATTATTATTATTATTATTATTATTTTAATCTTTCAAATAACTGCTTATGACAGATTTTCCCCTTTAAAACAGCCTAAGTGACCAAAAAATAAAAAATAAAAAGCTAATTTCTTGGACGAGTCTCCCATAGGCTATTAGTGTTTTGCATAAACTATACTTTAATGGATATAAAGTATATAATAATCGTCAGGTATTATTTTAACGTCCATATATCTAAATAGGTGCATACAATACTACTTGGATACTATAGGCTATTTTAAACTAAAATAGACCTATAATGGATAGCCTAGGCCTATATAGCTAATAATCGTCAGGCGTTATTACTTTTAACATACATGTATATAATCGATCTAGACAGCTGCATACAAATACTGTTAATTGGCGCTTTTGTTAAATACCAGAAAATGCATCATTTATCCACTTGTGTTGAAATTACAAATCCTACCATAGCGAAGGTGTCATGAATATTAATGAAACGTGCTGACGTTCGGTAGTAACCTTCCAATGACGAAGACTTTGATCTTAAATATTAAACATTAGTGCTGACGTCGCGTGGTCGGCGTCCAATTCTTAAAGGCTGGTTCATGAATATTAATTAATAAACCTTCACCGTAGTTGGAGCAGTATTTTATCTAGATATATAGAAAAGCGCCCCTTTCTAGACACCGGTAATGGTAGCGTCTGCTGTGATAGTGGGTCTTCGGAAAAACAGATCTGTTTGTAGCAAATCGCGACTGAGGTTCGGAGGTTCGGTCTCTTCTTCCCGCGAGCAAGCAGGATTCTCAAGCCGTCAAACTGGAGCCGTTCAGAATGACCATGTTTAAAGGGAAACGTCGAAATCACCGGTGTGAGTTTACGAGCATCAGTGTAACTTTGAGAATGTGTTGTTTTGCATTCAGTGCATTTCGCATTATTTGCATAAGCTCAGAATTAGTCATAGAAAGCATAATAATAGTAAAGAACTGTATATATGTTTGTATCTTTTCCATGTCCTTTTTGTCAGTCTCACCTGTTCAGTTCAGTTGCATGTTGGTGAATTGTCAGTGTTGTGCATGAGTAGTTATACACATCTCTACAGGCTCCTGTCATATCTATAGCCTATCTGAAATATAAGACATCCTCATAATGCTGAATCCATGACTGAAGTGGTCTGATGTGTGAATTTGCTACCTATTGAAACCTTTGGCAATTCTATTATGTGTTATTACAGTATGATGGTTGTGTTTTGATATTTTAGCCATCTTGAGTGAATGGATGGTGTTATTGTTCTCCTCTGATATTAGACTGAGCCAGAATTAATTGAGAAACTGAAGTTTCATCAGAGACAGGTTTCTGTTCATGACCATTGTCATCCTCCTCTTCCTTATCATTACCATCATCATCATCATCATGACAGATCGGTGCAGGTAATCCATTAGCAGCAACTAAACTTGAGATGCATGTTAAACAATGACATTGTGCACATAAAATGTGTGTTATGAGTTACTGTAGTTAACTAAATCTAAAACCATTAAAAAAATGTTACTTGAAATAAAATGAATGTTAACTGAAATAAATAAAATATATATATTTTTAAAAAACTTTAATTTTTGTTTTATTTCAGCTAGCTGCAGAGGCAGCGATTCTCTTTTTAGTAACTTGATTTACTGAAATAAAAAAATAAATAAATAAACTATATTAGACATATTTAAAATAATAATAATAATAATTATTGGCAAGCACTCACAACGTAATTACTAAAACATTAACCAAAAGTTAAAATGGAAAATCTAAAAATGAATTCAAAATATTAATAAAAACTATAATGCTATATAAATGATAAAATAATAACACTGGTTGTGAGGATAGTCTGCTTATATTGGGGTTTGGAATGTGCTGATTCCTCATTCTGTTAATAGATATTTTTGTTTTGTTTTTTTAACATTTATGAGTTTTTTTACAGTAATTTTTTTAAGCATTAAGCTTTAATGAGCTCATGCTAATTTAAAAACTACACTCAGTGTTTGCACTCATAAAAAAAACTGTTACACTTTGGGACCATTTAAAATAACCTTTCAAAAATCATGAAAAACTAACATCTTCTATATTCATAAACACTAGAAAACATTGGTGGTAAAACAATTTTCACACAGAAATCACTAGTAAATTTCACAATTGATTACATGGAAACAGCCAGAAACACATAAATTAAATGTGAAATTTTGAAGTGGAAAGATATTTTTTAAAAATAGTATTTTCTTGTAAAACATACTTATTTAACATTAAAAAAAATCTCTCTTTTTTTACAGTGTAAATTTGAACCTATATGATCTTGTGATAAAATTCTTTTTATATTTTTATAGATTAGTATTTAATTTAAGCAAGACCATTTTAATGTGTTAATGTGACCATATTTGACATCCTAAATCAGACTGGCAACTGTATTCTGCTGCTGCTGCTGCTGTGTGAACATAGCCATACATCATCTACGCAAACCTTATGTTAAACAGAAGCTATACGTATCTGTATCTCGAGATCTTCAACACCCATAAGTCTCTTAAAACTAGCACATTCTAAAAGTAGAAATTTCTAAATTTACGAACAGCTCCACACTACTTTGCATCCCTCTTGACATTCAGATGTGCATTAGGAGGAGAGAGTCATATAAAGAAAATGATCTAAACAGAAGACTAGAGTTGTTGTTTCTGCTCAGTTACTAATAATAGAGAGATTTCATTGTGCTATTTTTATTAGGAAATCTTTAAGAAACCTCCGAGTTCAGAATGACAGTTCCTTCTGGGCCTGTTGTCTATTGTGTGATAACCCTGTCAGTGCAAGTTTATAGATCTCAGAGCCACAATGCACATCTGACGGATAGATTTGACCTGGTCATCCCACTGGGCTGTGAGGAATGGGGCTCTGAGTGTGACGGTGATGAGTGTGGACTTGGTCCCAACCGCTGTTTAAATTTCACAAGAATTCCTTCTAGACCCATGTCCTCTGGCCTCAAACGAAATTTATATACAAATACAGCCAAAATTGCATGGTAAAGTAATGCTTTTATTCATAGAAGATAGTTTGTTTAAAACTTCTGCAGATGTTCTTGTTAGTTAATTGGTTTTATTTCAGCTGCATCATAAACTGAGTTATATTAGATCTGTCATCATCACTTAATCGTGTAATTCATTGCATCCTGCACTGGGCTTGTAAATTCCCAAAGCCCAGCTGTTGTATCTGTTGATGCCATTAAATTCCAGCTAGGTGTATGGCAGATGTCTTATGTTGCTATATTCAGATGGATTATTTCAATAGTGACAGGAAAACAAAGACAACGCTTTATGAGGCGTCCAGTTAAAAAAAAAGAAGTATCCCTGGGTTGTAAATGTAAAAAGAATAAGCTCTCCCAAGATGAAACATGTGTTTTCTTTCACTGCGTTTGCAATTCTTGCTCTTAATTTTGTGGTAATCCCAGCCAATCAGAACGTAGGCTGTTTAGAGCAACAGGCACAATGCAAGGGGCCTTGATCTATTTTGTAATTCAAATAGTTTTTTTTTACTTCTTCTAAATTGCACCATTATAAAATGTTGTGTACTTCCACAAAATTCAGTTAAATTTACATTAAAAACTGGCAGCTGGGGTTAAGAAAAATTAACCATTAAAAACATTATAGGTACTGTATGTAAAATTTGGTGACTTTATATTTTACAGTTTATTTATATCATTAACTAATATGAATGGGAAGCTAACTGAACTACTTAAATCTGCTTTGTACCTTATTATGTAAAGTATTTAAATATGATATTATCAAATGTGATTTAATATGCAGGTCAGTATTAATATATTATTATTCTCACTAATATTTATTAATATTTTAAATTAGCTTTTATTTTTATATTTTTAGGTTTCATTTTAATTTTACCTGACATTTTAGATATTTTGTTGCATACTTTTCTATTTAGCTTCAATTTATTTTTATTTCAATTTTAATATTAGTTTTTTATTATTATTATTTTAGTACTTCAGTTAGCTTCCCAAGGCAACATTTCTAGTTTTTAAGTTTTTTTTAAGTTGAAGTTTTTCATCTAATATTTATGTTTTATTTTATTCCATTATTTTAATTATCAAAAAAAACTTTTTAGTTTTAGTTAATGGTAACAATATTGTTCCAGGTGTTTCTGTGGTTGTCTTTTTATTGTTTTTAATTGTATACGGTGACACATTTTTATTACAAGAAAATCTCTTTTTTTTACTGTACAAAAAATATGTATTGTCTTATAGAGCATTTTTTATATAATTAAATCAAATAGAGATTTCAGTCAAAAATTATATGGTATTACATTTTTTGTTACATATTTTCTTCCAAAAATCAGGAAAATTACAGTTATTGTCCATAAATCTCTTTTTTTCTGTATATCTTAATTTTATAATAAAATAATTCATATGTTTTTAAACCCTAACCCTAACATTTTAACATTTTTTTTTTCTTTTTTCCTATGTACCACATCATGTTAAGGCAGCATAAAGTCTCGGTTACATATGTAACCCTCGTTCTCTGAAGAAGGGAACGGAGACATTACGTTGGTGACCGACGAATGGGATCTCGCTTCGAGAGACCAATCTACTTTGAGTGTAAACTAAATGAGCCAATGCACATTGGCATGCGATAATTGCATCCAGCTGCTGCTCATCATAGCACGAGCATAAGTAGGCAGCAGGTGCAACGCATACTCAGGTTTTCCCTGAGGAGCCGAGCCAGGGACCCGGCCACTCAGCGGTGGTACAGCGGCCGTGGCGACGGGACGTGACGTCTCCGTTCCCTTCTTCAGGGAACGAGGGTTACATATGTAACTGAGACGTTCCCCTTCAGTCGGTCACTCCGAGTCACGTCGGTGACCGACGAATGGGATCCCTACCAAAGCGCCATGGCTGCTGCCCCTTCCAGCGCCCCTCGTAAGCCACCTGGTTCCCCCCCGCAGCAACTGGGGCGGAAAATAGGACAGGGCTTACGTGGAGAGAGTCTATTACTGTTGTTCCACTAGACCCATACAGTAAGACTTATTGGATAACACTGGGAAAGCATACCCTTTCCAGGGACGCTGCGGAATCCACATCCTGCCCGCATGGAGGTATCATGTGGAGATTACACATATGGACTGGGCATTAAAGGGATAGTTCACCCAAAAATGAAAATTCTGTCATCATGTACTCACCCTCAAGTAGTTTCAAACCTGTATGAATGGCTTTGTTCTGCTGAACACATAGGAAGATATTCTGAAGAATGTTGGAAACAGAGGGTAAGAGATCCCAAGAGGGTACGTAGATCACCTAGGACTACACGTGGAGGTTCCACAGATCTGGACGCGGGCGTCAGGGGGTGCTCCGTCTCTGAGAAAGTAAATCCTTCCTCAGAGGAATGCGCCAGGGAGGGGCTGTCACGAGGAGCATCAGTTCCGGGAACCAGGTCCGGTTGGGCCAGTAAGGTGCAACTAGCAGGACCTGCTCCTCGTCCTCCCTGACTTTGCACAGTGTCTGCGCAAGCAGGCTCACTGGGGGAAACGCATACTTGCGTAGGCCACGGGGCCAGCTGTGTGCCAGTGCATCCGTGCCGAGGGTGCCCTCGGTCAGGGAATAGAACAGCTGGCAATGGGACGTGTCTGGAGAGGCAAACAGGTCTACCTGTGCGGCTCTGAAGTGTCTCCATATCAGCTGGACCACCTGGGGATGGAGTCTCCATTCTCCCGGAAGCGCATGCTGCCGTGAAAGCTCGTCGGCTGCACGATTGAGCAGGCCCGGAATGTAAATGGCAAGAAGCGACCTCAGATGCTTCTGACTCCATAGGAGGAGATGGCGGGCAAGTTGTGACATATGACGGGAGTGTAGACCACCCTGGTGGTTGATGTACGCAACGGCCGCAGCGTTGTCCATATGGACCACGACGTGCTTGCCTCGTAGCAGCATTTTGAAGCGGCCCAGCGCAAGATGTACTGTAAGCAACTTGAGGCAATTGATGTGCCAGTGCAGATGGGGACCCGTCCACAGCCCCAAAGCTGCATGCCCATTGTACGTGGCACCCCAGTCTGTGGTGGAGGCATCTATGAACACAACAGCATACCTGGACACCTGTACTAGGGGAACTCCTGCCCGTAGAAATGCAGGGACCGACCACGGGCTGAAAGCTTGGCGACAGGCCAGAGTGATCGTCACTCGGTGCGTGCTGCATTGCCACGCCCATCTTGGGACTCAGCCGTGAAGCCAGTGCTGAAGCGGCCTCACATGAAGCAGTCTAAGCGGCGTTACCACGGCTGCGGACGCCATATGCCCCAGGAGCCTCTGAAATTGTTTCAGTAGGGGCCGCTGTCTTGCGCTTGAAAAAACTTCAAGCAGTTCAGCATTGACCGAACACGTTCCTCTGTGAGGCGTGCTGTCAGGTTGACCATACTCCATACCAAGAAAAGAGATCCTCTGTACTGGAGAGAGTTTGCTCTTTTCCCAGTTGACCCGAAGTCCCAACTGGCTGAGGTGACTGAGCACCATGTCCCTGTGCTCGCACAACTGATCCCGCGACTGAACCAGAATGAGCCAGTCATCCAGGTAGTTGAGAATGCGAACAACGTGTTCTCTCAAGGGAAGGACTTTGTACTGATATGCCCGCCCCTCGAACGCGAAACTGAGAAACGGCCTGTGCCGAGGGAGGATCGAGACATGAAAGTACGCGTCCTTCAGGTCGATTGCTGCAAACCAATCTTGGGGACGGATGCATTCGAAAATGCGTTTCTGCGTCAACATTTTGAACGGCAGCTTGTGAAGGGCCCTGTTCAAAACTCGCAGGTCCAAGATTGGTCGTAACCCACCGCCTTTCTTGGGTACAATGAAGTACGGGCTGTAAAACCCTGACCTCATATCGGCTGGAGGGACCGGCTCTATTGCGTCCTTCGCCAGCAGGACTGCGATTTCTGCCCGTAAGACAGGAGCATCGCTGGTCAGCACGGAGGTGAACTGGATGCCCCTGAACTTGGGGGGACGCCGGGCGAACTGAATCGCATAGCCGAGCCTGATGGTCCGAATGAGCCAGCGAGACGGACTGGGGAGCGCTAACCAGGCTCGCAGAGACCGTACAAGCGGGACCAGAGGACCCGGCTCGGAAGGCATCGCGTCGTGAAGCGAGGTCTGGGGGTGCGGTGCAACACCTACCTGGCTCCACGGTTGGGCAGGGGGTGCAGCAGAAGGCATAGCCTCCTTGAACCGGGCCCTGCTGCCCGTTGTCGATAGAAGATGGGGATGAGACTGGCCAGGCATAGCGTGGCACAATATCATCCGCGCCCTCTTGGGACCCAGAGATGGTGGAAACTGCTCTTTTTTTGATGGTTTGGGTATGGCGGAACAAAAAGAACAGGAACAAAAGAGTCTCCACCCAGCCCTCCTCCGGGGGAAGGAGTGGTGCGGTCACCATCTCCTGAAGAGCTGTCCCTTCCACCTCTGGGTTGCCCGTCTCAGGGCCGCTTGCACTTCCGCTTGCCGCCTGGTTTGGCAGGGGCCTGGACGGGTGGCGCCGCACCCCTGCGGCCAGCTCCCTGCTGTGGCCTCGGTGGACGCTGCTGCTGAGGCTGAGCAGGGGCAGGGTAAGCCGCGGGAGGGCGCCCTCGGCGTCGAGCAGGCAGAGCAGCTGCGGCCGGTGGCGGGGTAAAAGCAGCAGCGGGCCGCCGGGGCAGGATATGTTTAATTGCCTCCTTCTGCTTCTGGGCAGCCGAGAACTGTTGGGGAGTTCTCGAATGCATTGCCGAAAAGGCCGGCCTGGGAGTTAGGGGAGTCGTGAAAACAATATTTGTCGGTCTCCCGCATATCTGCCAGGTTCAGCCAGAGGTGGCGTTCCTGGACCACCAACGTGGCCATTGTCTGACCGAGGGAGCGCGCAGTGACTTTCGTCGCTCTCAGGGCGAGGTCTGTCACTGCGCGCAGCTCCTGCATCAGTCCTGGGTCAGAACTATCCTCGTGCAACTCTTTTAATGCCTTGGCCTGATATACCTGCAGGAGTGCCATGGCATGCAGGGCGGAGGCAGCCTGTCCAGCGGCACCGTAAGCCTTGGCCGTAAGCACGGATGAGAACTTACAGGCCCTGGATGGGAGACGAGGGTTACCCCTCCAGGTGGAAGCGCTCCTCACACAATTGCATCGCAAACACGCGCTCCACTTGTGGGACTGCCTCATAACCCCTGGCTGCCCCACCATCGAGGGTAGTGAGAGAGGAGGAGGCACCAGACCGGTTTCGGGCAGAAAAAGGTGCCATCCACGATCTGGTTACCTCTTCATGCACTTCCGGGAAGAAAGGCACTGAGATACCAATCATCTAACCTCGACGGCTTGGGACACAGTGACTCTCTCCACTTGAGCCCGACCGCCTTGGCAGCCCGGGAAAGCATAGCTGTTAATTCTGGGTCAGGCTCGGACAACACTACTCTCCCCGAAGGGACCAGAAGAGCGACTAGATCGGGTAGGTCTAGATAGGTAAGGGGACTCCACCATTTTCGATATACAGGAGTCTCAGCCTCAACACCGTGATGGCCCTGCCGCTACAGTGACTGCATGACTCATCCACGAAGGCTGCCTCAGCGTGCTCAATGCCCAAACACGTGATGCAGCGATCGTGACCGTCAACTGGCGTCAGGAAACGACAGCATCCAGAAACGCACGGGTGAAACGGCATCTGTAGAAAGACGCACCATCGTCTCTACAAAGACGCACCCGTGTATGCTGTTTTAGGGAAATTAGCTCTTTTAGTGCTGAAGCGCACGGGGGAACCACCACTGCAGCGCCATCACAAAAAGCCTCTTCCCGGAGCACTCGTTGACTCGTCAGAAATCACTCTCAGACGAAAGGCAGAGCAGAACGATAGAACCGCTCAGCTCCGATGCGAAAATCTGAGTATGCGTTGCACCTGCTGCCTACTTATGCTCGTGCTGTGATGAGCAGCAGCTGGATGCAATTATCGCATGCCAATGTGCATTGGCTCATTTAGTTTACACTCGAAGTAGATTGGTCTCTCGAAGCGAGATCCCATTCGTCGGTCACCGACGTGAATCGGAGTGACCGACTGAAGGGGAACTACTCACCAACTCACGATCATATATTCAAAGTCTTTAAATCCTAGCTGGACTATGAATACTGTGGTTTCGTTCTAAAATCTCTCGCTGAACTGTGGTTCAAAGCGTGGTAACAGGATTTTTTTAGGATGAGTACTTTGCCGTAACTGATTTAGTGCAAAGGAAAATTCTTCAGCCAGATTATCATCAAAAGGCATGATCGCCTCATACGGCTGGATTATCAGAGTCAACCCGCACTGGAGATGTTTATGTTTGCTTTAGCTGCTCACATCTCGCTGCATGCGTCTGATCACCGGCTATAAGCCCGTTAACACCCCGATCCCTCAGGCGCCTGCAGTGCTTCATTATTTACTCATTACAGCAGAGTTTGTGCTTGATTTCTTGGCTTTTCATCGCACCATCATATTGTCTGCAGCAGAGCTTCATATGTGATGAGGCCTGTCTGCCTATGGAGGTCCCTGCAGTGCTGAGGTTTAACATTTCACTGACCAACTCATGTAGATGCAAATGTACAACTTCAAGAAATAAAGTGCAGATGAGTGTTGCCAGACGTGGCACATTTAATTAGGTCAGTAAAGGAATTTTAAATTGAATGCATAAGTAAGCCACGGAAGATCTCTGCAGGGACTCTTTTGTGGTCGTTACATGTGCTATTAAAAGGAATAGTTCATGCAAAAATGAATAGCATCATTTTCTCACCTTCATGACTTGCTTTCATTCGTACAACATAAAAGATGTGTGCATGTGTGCATGCTGATCTTTTCTTCAGTTTCAGCTTAAAAGTAGACAAGATGAGAATGAAATGCTGTGTTTTGCTGGTGGTAACACTGAGAAGGATGGACATATACACCACATTTCATGTCATATCATCAGATGCATCAACATAATTATCAGTGCACCTCCTGCTGAATATCAGGTTTTAAATAGACACCACATGGAGATGTAAATGGCTGGTAGAGAGTGTGTTTGTGTGTGCTATATTAAGGTGTGTGAGCGTGTATCTTACACTTGTGACTTTCAGACCTGACAGTGTACTAAGTGGAAGAAAATGAAGGGTTGGCTGTAAGCAGCAGCCTGCTTGCTCTTCTGTTAGCAGTCAGTAAAACAGATGGCAAGTGAGGATAAATTAGCACCCAGCTGGGGTATGTGTATATATGTGTGTGTGTATATATATATATATATATATATATATATATATATATATATGTATATATATATATGTTAGACAGCTCGCTGGAATACTTGATTCTGACTGGTCAGTATAGTTCTGCAAATGTTAAACTAACTGACAGTTGCCACTGGCAGGGGACATGCTATGCTAGTTACATCTATAATTTGTTGTCTTTTACAATTTAAACTTGAATTATGCAATACATTTATTTTGAAATTTTTAAAACTTTGCTGTGCCAGTTGCGAATGTAGTTTATTTCCTTTAGAATTCAAACTTATGCAATACATTTATTTTAAAATAACTCAAATTCTTTTTATTTTATTTTAATTTTTATTATTTGTATTTAATTTTTATTATTTTATTTTATGGCAACAGCTTTTGTTATGCTAGTTATAGTTATCATTAATTTAACTTGAAATTATTTAATACATTTATTTTAAAATAATTTAAAGTAACAGTAACAGAATTAAACATCATTTATTTATTTTATAATTTAAACTTAAACTTTATTTTATGTTCAATTTGTTTTATTTTGTAGTAATGTGGCTATCATTTTTTTCCAGTGTATATTTAGGTGTTTATTTGTGTTTCCTCCACTGCATTCCAGTTTTGAACAGAATTATAGCGGTGCACAAATGTTACTAATTAAAATATTTTGATTCTGTTTGTTTCACATCCATTCCACACATATTTCATTTTCACCGATCGCCCCTTCAATCTCTCCTACCTTTCTAAAAAAACATCCAAGTATTTTGATCTCAGAAATGATTACATCTTAATGCAGTGGTTCTCCAATGGCTTTACAATGGACGTCAAGTGGCGATCATGAATTGCATATTACAGTGAACTGCACGGGCCCAACGATACGCAAAATTACACGACATAGGATGGATAGGAAAATTACAGTTTTGTGATGCATAAACAAGAACAGAAGTGTGATTTACTGAGCACACACTGGGATGAATATTGCAGTATTATTGCCAAAATACTATATAGAGTTTGATTGGATGCACAGCTAAGATAGATGTTTCTCCTATTTTTGCCTGTTTTTATTGCTATCCTAACTATGTATGGTTATATGTTTGTCATTTTGCATTGTGTTTCCCTGATATCCACAACCAAACCAGAACAAACGTGTTAATAAACCGGAGATTCAGAAGAGATCCTGACCCCATCATTTCCACACAACGATCCCTCTGTGCATTTATTCTTTGCGTAGTCTACCACTAAACAGAAATTGCAGCATTTTTGTGATTTAATGCTTGTACACTACTGTGTTTGTGGTGTGTTTGTAAGGTCAAACTGATAAGAGATCAGACAAGGTGCTGAAAGATGGAGGTTGTTCTTTATACGGAGAAAAAAAGGAGCATGATATAAAGAAACAAAACAGCTCTTCATTCTTGAGAATTGTCTCCTGTCAGATTAAAATGATTACACAGGAGACTGTCTCATCACATTAACTATGGACATGTTCCACTAACGTTTGGCAACCAGATGCTTTTTGTCTTCATTTTGAACAGTATATCTATTTATTTTTTTTTATCATTTCAAATTTGCTTAAAAAATGTCTTTGTGCATATCTTTCTTTAAAACTAATTCCACTCAGTTTGAATACTTTTTCTAATGGCAACATTTCTTATGTTAAATAACAAAGGTTTTGGAATAAGGACTTGGTTTTGAATAGGACTTGTTTCAGATGCGGCGCATGTCTCTTTGTGAGTGCCCGTCTCAATGGAAAGCTTTCATGGTGCTACGATCCAAACAGTGAAAAAGCTCCACTCCCCCCTCAGCCAGCGCAGGGTTCAGGACCACGGAGAGCTCCTCTCGGCTCGGCCTGTCTCCAGGCAACCATTAGAAGTCCGGCGAACAGATGCAGATGAATGAAAATTTTCCCTCGTGGCCAGAGCTACGTCCCCTCTGTGCCTACCATCAGTCAGCGAAAAATGAAAAATAGACGTCACTCTCTTGCATCTCTCTACTTTATTGGACAGATGCCCTTGCACGGGTACCGCATACATCTGAAGCAAGCAAACAAACGCTTTATTAAATGGGAATCAGGACCTGGTTTCTCATAAAGCATGCTGTTTGGAGAAGTGAAGTTGGCTGGGCCATGTCTGAGTCACTTTATGAGTTGAAATGTGTTTGAGCATTTACCCCAGATCAGCATAAATAACAGGATTTCTGCAAGGAGATGCTTTCTGAAAAGGCTTCATGTTTTCTGTCATATTTTATCCTCTCTTTTTGATCCAATAACACCAAGAAGTGCAAGAAGCTTTGTAAACACGACAAAGCATCCATGTTTATGTTTAGTGTATTTGTTAAATGGTTGAATAGTTCAGCCAAAAATGAGTTTTTTTCTTCAGATTTGGAGAAATGTAGCATTGCATCACTTGCTCACCAGTGGATCCATTGCAGTGAATGGGTGCCGTCAGAATGAGAGTCCAAACAGCTGATAAAAACATCACAGTAATCCATAAGTAATTGGCATGACTCCAGTCCATCATTTAACGTCTTGTGAAGTGAAAAGATGTGTGTTTGTAAGAAACAAATCCATTATTAAAATGATTTTGACTTCAAACTGTTTTTTCCAGCTAAAATATTGTCTCATCTGAATCAGGAGAGAAACATGCACAGATCAAGCATCGTTTACAAGCAAAAACAGGCTAAAGCACAAATATGTCAGTTGATTTTGATTTCAGATGACAACAGGAGATGAACTTTTTCACTGAAGGAAGCGTTATATGGATTATGGACTCTGGATATTTTGTCCAGAAGCGATGGTTTAAATAGTAATATTGAATTTATTACAAACACATCGTTTTTTCACTTCATAAGGCATTAATTTCAGTGACTGGATTTGTGTGGATTATTCTGATGTTTTTATCAGCTGTTTGGACTCTCATTCTGATGGCACCCATTCACTGCAGAGGATCTGCTGGTGAGCAAGTGATGCATAATTTTCACAGCTCAACTGTTACTAACCACTAGGCACCGTCTGTCCATATCTATCAGTGTGTGATTTCAGAGCTGCAGTATAAAATGTGACTGTAACCATATCACATTTATCTTAAAGCTGTTCTATGGAAGAGTTTCCCCTCTGAATTCCCTTGTACTGCAGCGGTGGAGTGTTTTTGTGATAAATGCTGCAGACAGGAGTACTGGGTTGTGTGGGTCAGATAGTTGAGATAAGTCTCACAGATGTTCTGTACTTTGTGCTAATGCTCAAGGATGATGGTTTGATAAAAAAATGCTTTAATGTACATATAGATGCACCAAGGTCAAGTGCTTCAGCATTCCTTTTCTTCCTATTCATCTCTTCTCTTTCTTTTACTGCGGCAGTGAAATTAAGTTGTTTTAGTATAGGTTTAAATCTATAGTTCTTTGAAAGATACACTCTGTGGATAAACCGTGCACAAAACTGACCCCAAAAATATTTGGATCGGTAAGCCACACTTAAAGGAATAGTTCACCAAAAATGGAAAATTTGCTGAAATTTACTCACCCTCAGGGCATCCAAGATGTAAATGAGTTTGTTTCCTTAGCAGTTAATGGGTGCCATCAGAATGAGAGTCCAAACAGCTGATAAAAGCATCACAATAATCTACAAGTAAACCACACCACTCCAGTTCATCAATTAATGTCTTATGATGTGAAAAGCTGCTTGTTTGTACGAAACAATCATTAAGACGTTTTTAAATTCAAACCATTGTTTTTAGCTAAAATATAAGTCCTCTATCCATAATGTTGCTTTATTAAGTCATTTTTGGATGAACTATTCCTTTAAAAATGTATGAATGTCATTGCATTAGTTAACAAAATACCAAACCATGTGGCATTTGTTTTACAAGATAGAAGAGAGCCCATGCATACTAATCAAGCAAAATATTTTGAATTATTTAAAAACAATATGGCACAAATTCACTACACAGTTGCACCACATTCTCTGTTTGCCTGCTATATGTGAATTGTGTTTGTAATGGACTGCATTTCTCATATATATATCTTATTCTGTTGTTATTCAAGAAGTAGATTGCACAAAATCAGTTTTAGAGAACAGATATTTGCCTGGGAAAACAAAGTTCTGCAGTATTTTTGGATACAGGATATGCTTTTTTTTTCTTGTTTTACAATCCCAGGGCTCCAAATTATTTGCTGAACATCAAACAGGCACCACATTGTTCTACCCACCACGCTCGAGTCATTAAAGGCTGATTCAGAGAGAAGTTGCATGGATTTATTTGCCCAGCCGTGGTTTAAAAACCAAACCTGACAACCTCAGTATAAATGAGAACTCATTACTACAGGTGTTTGATTCTGAATTCTTCGGTGTTTCTGCAGATATTAACATGGCCGGAGAGCCGAAACCCTACAGGCCTAAAGCAGGATCCAAACGACCCCTGACTGCTGTCTACAGGTGAGTGTTTCCTATTAAATATACAGTAGGTAGTCACTGTGCCTACATATGTATGTACTATACATAGACAACAAATGGACTGTGCATTTTACGTCAGATAACATCCTGCAGTGTAAATGAAATGCATTTGCTGTTCTTACACGCTCCCTTGTTAGGAGAGCTGAGGTAGAGCGGATTAAAGTCTGGTTGGTGTGGCTGAATGAAGCCGTCAGCACATTTGTCATATTATCAGGTTTAGATAACAGAACAGCCCGCAGTCTGCGATTATCAGCACATTCGTTCAATTGCTGAAGTTGCAGTTGTGTCCCACAGGTTCGGTTAGATGGTTGAACCCTTATAGGAAGCGAAAAGCTCTCCAGACACATCAGTGAAAACTAACCAAGCAGAAAATGAGTAAACAATCAATGTTTGAAAGGGTATTAGGCATTCGCTGCTTTATTGACAAGCTTTTATAGGGATTCAGAGCTTTTTATAGCAAACAATAAATACTAACTTAAGCTAAATAAATAGTGACTGGATTGTGAAACAATTACTGGATTAGCGCTGTTTATGTTTTTGTCCATAAATGTAATGGAATTTTTCCCCCCCTCTTTTATTTAGCAAAGAATAATAGAATCACAGTAATGAAACAGTAAATTATGGATTTTTGGCAATTCAATTACTTATGAGCCTTAAAGAGTGTCTATCCAAGGACTTAAGCTTTTTTTTTGGTTCTTTTTTGTGTTATATGATTGTATTTTACTTTAGCTGATTCTGGGTTTTTAATTCTTTATTTCTCGCTCTCGTTATATTTTTTGAAATTCATTAAATCTTGATTTGCATTTTAAATCAACTAATTCATACCAATCCATTATGTAATCTGAGGTAGGCCTAATTAGGAGAGTAGAACAGGAGCAAACCAGCAAAGAAGAGCTTTGAATATTAATTAGTTTGGAATGAAATGGTCAGAGAAATGAAGTGATGCCTATAATGGAATATAATGAGTTAGATGACCCGAAATCATTCTCACTCCAGTTTCTATAATTGACAGGATATTCATAATATGCATGACATATATTTAAATACACAATTGCATTAACTCTGACCTTGTTCGCATCCTTAATTGCTGTCCTGATGTTATTGTGCACAATTAATCATTAGTGCATGTTATCCTTTACAAAATGTTAAATAGGAAAACATAAATGAGCAATCATATAATTATAAATTAACGTTAAATTACAGTGATAAACAAATTGAACCTTTGAGTATTAAACCTATCATTTAAATGTATATATATTTATATAAATTCTATAATTTAATTGCATGTATGTAAAATTGTGTGTATATATGTATATAAATGTATTTAAAAATATTAAATTAGGTTATAAATAACTCTTAATAAATTAAATAAAATACATTTTCATATTTTATATTTAATTATATATATTTACTGATTTATTTTATTTTTTAATATGGCAATATTTCATGGCAGTGCTTTAACACTGCATTCATTATATTTTATTTTATATATTTATACTGAAATAATATAGATTTTTCTTCTGATTTGTGAGTAATGTAACAGAGTGTGATGAAAGAGCACTAAAGGGTTATGTGTGAAAGATAAGATGGTAAAGATGAGGGGCAGGTTTAGGCCTCAGGTGTAAGGTACTGTATGATTTGATAGAATTGAATGTACATGTGTATAATGGTTGTGTATGATCTGACAGAGATGGATGTATATGTGTATAATTAAGTGTATGGTTTGACAGATATTAATGCATATGTGCATAAATGTGTATGTGTGGGGAATGTTAAGAAGACAGTATGGGGAGAAGTTAGTTCATGAATTTATTCATCATAGGTGTACAATATTCATAGATTTTATTCATGCTATAACCACCAGGGAGAGGCTATTCAAACTCTGTAAGTCTTAAATATCCCATGATATATCAGGTATAGAGTTGTGTTGCAAGTGATTGGTGTAAGTGATTTTAGATGCCTGAAAGTTTTGGCGCCTAAGAATAGATAGTATGTTCAGTGATTCTCGTGAGAGACTCAGCTTGTTGTTATTTTAATGATTTACAGTAAGCAACACTGGAGAGCATCCCATCTTCTGTTTGACCTGCCAGGATGCTCAACCAGCCTATAGCACAAAAAAAAAGACGTAAAAAGCAAATATATAAGATTCAACACTATTTCTAGCTAATCAAATGAGCTTTTCATTAGAACTCCTTTCAAGATGCTCTTCAGAACATTTTAAGTCATGCTACAGAACTTATTCAATTTCGATTATTCGATTTTATTCATGTTGGTTCCATTTTAAGACATTTCAAAATTCATATTCATTTTCAGTTCAACTTATGGTTTAAATTCTCATGCTAAAAATATAAGCTATAAAGAATTCAAAATAGCGTTTTCATTCATTTTCTATTGCACTCCACTGTACATGAAATAAAAATGACTTAAGAAGCATCCCTGTTGCTTACCTTGTCAGTTGGCATTATAAGTCTTCTGAAGAGATGTTTGGTGCTCTAAAGGGTTCACGCAAAGTTTACTGGTTGAAGTCGAAGAAGGGGTCACACACAAACTGGAGAGTGTCTGCCTCACTGTCAGGATCTAAAATAAGCCAAAGTTGAACTCCAGGAGGTTTCTCACTGTAATTAATAAACGAAGCCGCTTTGATTACTGCTGTAACTGTTTATGGGAGCTCTGCATGCTGTCTGAAGGCTGAAGATATTATTGATTTGTCTGTCAGCAGGGTGTTTAAATAACGTGTAGATGGATGGGATTGTTGCCAGATTATTTGATTAGTTTCTTTACACATTTAAATTTCAGGTATAAATTGATTAGTGTTCAAAGTATAAAATCTTCTGGTCAGATCAATTGAGCTGTAAATATAAGTCTAAATCAAGGGGCTAATTTGCCCTCCATCATATCCTGACATAGCAAATCGCACTTTACACTGTGCCTTTGTTTTGTCTTTTTCAGTGGTTATGAATTTGATTATGATTACTACAGGGATGATTTCTACAATAGGTATGTATGCATTTATTTACCATTAATTTGATTGCACACATTTTGAAACACTTGAGTCCTTAAGCAGTTATTTGTGCATGATCTTTCATGTATTATTATCAACATATAATTTTTTTAGATGAAAAGATGCATACAAATATATGAACATAATTAAATTTGGCATTAACAGGAAATCAGTGATTTTATTTAACTTAAACTCCTACAGTTTGTCCTTGAAAAAAATGTAAGAGAAAGCAGATATTGTGGAGAAAAATTCATAAGCTTTGAGTAAATGGAGCTCGTCTTTAATTTTGTTTTATTTCACTCATTTCCTTCTTATGATCTCATCTTTTATTAGCAGAGACATTTACTAAATGTCAGCTGGGTGGGGAGCTGTGAATATCCAGGAGATATTGATGCGAGAGCAAGGGCATGTGCCTTTGTTTGACATTTTCTTGTACCTCCTTTCATTTCTGTAAATTCTTTTGAAAAATTCGCCTGCCATGATGACGAATTTCAAAAGTGGCTCCGCTAATTGCTGGGAAAGCTGAAACTTGGAGTCAGAAGTGGTTTCGGGGATGAAAAACCTTTAGAAAGCCATATAATTCAGGACGAAAAGCCTGGTTTTGAGTGTAAATGATGTTATGATGCCTGTTTTAAACTCTGCACATCTTCTTTGTTTTTTTTTTTATCCGGTTAGGCTCTTTGACTATCACGGACGGGTGGCTCCTCCTCCGAGGGCAGTGATTCCTCTGAAACGCTCGCGAGTGGTGCTTCCATCTACTCGACGCGGGAAGACTTCATTCCCTATTAAAACCTCCTCCTCTTCTTCCTCAAGACCCCCATCATCATCATCGTCCTTCTCCTCTGGGATGAAATGTAAGCCAAATTAAATATCACACAAAGGTTCAAATATAAAGAACACTTAAAATTCAATACATTATATGACAGGTACAAGTTTTTTAAATTACAAGTTGACAAAATAAAGTGCTGTAAAATATTTAACTGCAATTTATTTCGTGATTTTACTGAGTAAACACGTTGTTGAATTTAGTTTCTTTTTAAGGAAAGAAAGAAAAAAATTATAATTATTCAGTACTTTCTGTGCATTTATCCTTGTAGTAGAATATGTGTTCAAATATATGACGGGTCAATTTCTCACAGACATGTTGCTCTTCTCTCTTCACAATAGTACACTCTGTCCTGTTCTCCCATCAGCACTGAAACCAATATCAGAGTACATGCAGTTATAAACAAACACTATTTCAGGCTCACTATACAGAAACAAGACATTCTGTTTCCTCAAACTTCATTAAAAAGCACAGAAAATCCTATGAATTCAATGCAAATCTGCAGTAATATATATGAATATATAAATAAATATAATATTTTTAATATTTTATATATTATCAACTGCCTGATTTATTTTTATTTTGTCATAAAATAACTTTTTTTGCAGTATAAAGTTGGATATATACATTAAGTGTGTTCAACTTTATCTGCATACGTACAGTATATTGGCATAAGGTGATATATACTATATAGCAAATCTCAACTGTTTGATTTCTTGTATAATTGCCAAATGAAAGCTAAATTATCTCCCTACTCTAATCTGCTAAATGCAAGTATATGATCCAGATTTACTAAACAGGACAAATTAGCGTTAGAGCGCATTTTCTGGGGAAAATTCTGCGTGTGATTTACTAACAATGCACACATTAAAGAACACAGATGAAGCCAGATCATTTCTATAATGACCAGCGCAATCTACCAAGAGCAGCGCAAATTACGGCCTGCTTTAAGACATGCTTTAAATAATAGCGCAAATACCAGTAAATTAACGAGCGCAAACGTTAATAAATCGCGTTGCATAATTTTTTTAATACTCTCCTCCCATAAATTTTGCGTCTGAAAGGGAAACTCCTACAAATGCATATTCAATAAGATCAGGTGCAAAAATAACACTATCCACGCCTTATCAGCACTAATTCTTCACTGCGCATCTTTAGTAAATCCTGACAGTACTATTTTAACGCCAAAAGATGGTTTGTGCTGGCGCAAGCTGTTAGTAAATCTGGCCCTAAGACATGAAGGTTATTAAGATATTATAAACATTAATATCATGATTTTCTGTAAAGCTGCTTTGAAACAGTGTGAAAAGCACTATACAAATACATTTGACTTGACTGAAGATTGCAAATGCCACTTGGAAAAAAATGTTGTAAATGCCACTTGACTTGGTATTTTGATGTGTAAAGCAATGACATTCATGCGTTTTCATACTTCTACTGCAAAAAAGACATTAATAATACAGTGCATGTTGCAGAAGTCACTCCCACAGATCCACAATGTGCTTTACACCGTTAAATCAGTGAACTCTGGCTTTGCCAGTCTGTGGCACACTGTATGAAATCCATGAGCTTTTTTCCTCACTGCCAACTGCTGGTTTATTGTCTGGCACAGGCGAAACATGTCGGTCAGGAGCTCTCTCTTACAGGTTACACCGAGTGAAAAAGAGACTTTTTATATTTCATGGGAGCAAAAATCAAGAACATATTGATTTTTGTAACCGCAGACCATTCTGAGACTGAGACTTGTGGCCGTCTGAAATGCTTCTTTAATTCTGACTGGGATGCGAGCCAAATGGCAGGACAGAACATCATGCGCTCGTGTTTGTAAATTAGAATTCATAACACTAATTCAGATTTTATCTCTAACCCACAAGTAGCAGCGTTCACAGCATCTGTCAGCATCCTGCCGTTTCCTCCGAGCGCGGAGCTCAGAAGTTGAGATTAGCCGTGGTGCATGACACTAATGCTCTTAGCTGTAGTGCTGTGGCCTCTCCGGGGGCTTTTCTTATATCAGTGCAATTCACGGGCAAAAATATCCATGGCATGTACACAAAAGTGCCACTATTAATCTGCATTTCACTGGAGTTCTCTCTTCTCTTCATAGCGCAAACTGAAGATTAGCTTTATACCACACCGAAATAGCATTTCATTTGGCTCGAAAAGTTTACTTTGGCTGTTTTGCCCAAAACTACTTCCTGTTTTGCTGATGAAAATGCAATCATTCTCTGTTTAAGATCAGATTTGTGATGTTTTTTTCATTGCCACCAGAAAACACTGATTGCTGTGTAGTAGAGGAGATCTGAAAACACAACTACTGCAATTTGTGTCCCAAATAGAGGTCAGCCACAAACTAGAGTGACATGAATAGCAAAACCTGTTTTGTTTGCCTCTGTCTGTGAAATAATTTTGGAAAATTGACTTGCGCTTTGACATGCTGTACTCCATCTCAATATTTTAAACAGGATTTTGCTAATTCTATTATGCATGAAGCTTTTGTGGCCTCATATTAATACCATGAGCCTGCGTGGAATACTTGGACTTTTTAATTTGTGATACTATTAGGACCATTTAAAATGAACTGCTGGCAAAAAGGCAATTCAAATTTATTAAACAAAACAAAAAAACAGGTAGATACAGGGCAGACTGAGGCTAGTAATCAATTTTTACTCCACTGAATATTTCTCGGGGTAAGAACATATTTCTGTCAGCAAGATTTTTTTAATGCACACAAAGACTGCATTTATTTGATCAAAAGTACAGTAAAAACAGTAATATTTTGAAATATTATTACAATTTAAAATGACTGTTTTCTACTTTAATTTTAAAATCTAATTTATTCCTGTGATGCAAAGCTGAATTTTCAGCATCATTACTCCAGTCTTCAGCATCACATGATCCCTCAGAAGTCATTCTAATATCCTGATTTGCTGCTTTAAGAAACATTTCTTATTATTAAAAATGTTGAAAACAGTTGTGTTACTTAATATATCTGTGGAAACTATGATGCCTTTTTTAAGGAGTCTATGATAAGTAGAACGTTTAAAAGAGCAGCATTTATTTTAAACAATTTAACCTTTAATCCTTGCTGAAAAACAGTAATCATTTCTTAAAATAAATAAATAAAAAATAAATATAATATGATATTATGGTGTTCAAATCTAGTTTAAAGGACAGAACTCACAAAAACTACTATAATTAAGAGAGCTTAGAAGTTACCTTGTTACTGAGATATAGAGTTTGTGACAACTAGCCTCAGACTTTCCATTACATTTTAATCTAGAATCCTGATCTTGGAAAACAACACTTTGTGCGTCATAATCCGCCGCATTTCATGTACTGCGCGTCACACATCCTCTAAAAGATTCACAAGTAAACAGCTTAAAACAAGTGATAAAAGAGAAAGTTTTACCAGCTGTTGTCATCTGTCAAAAACAAATTGATGTTCCGCTAGTGTTTCGTAGGTTGCCCAGATTAAAACTCCTTCAGAGTTCACGTTTGCAAAGCTTGAAGGCAATTTTTGGACATGTGTTGTATTTGGAGCTTCGGAGCAATTTGAATGGTTGCACACAGACACGTTCATTGAATTTCAGTAGATACGACGCTCCGTCAACTAAACACCTACACACGCAGAGCTCTCTGCCTCGGGCGGGTGATGGCAGGTGACACCATTTTGTGAGGTAGTGGAAAAGCTGGCAGCGGTGTGACAGCAGTGCTGGGTCACGCTGTGTTATCAGGGCTGAAGGCGGTGACAGCAAAACGACAAGCTTCAGCTTTCTCAAGGAGAGGAACGCCTCGAAAAATACTGGGAAATACAGACTAATGAATTTTTCAACAAAGCATTTATATGTATCCTGGAGCTGCAATTATCATGAAGAAGCAGGTTTTTCTGTGTCAAGAGGTGCAGCTGAAGGTTTATCATAGAGGTCCATTCAACCCACGCTGCATTTCCCAATCATTTTTCTAGTGTCATCAGTATATTAAAACAGTAGATTTTAGAAATAAGATTAGTTTTTGCCTCTGTCAATGAAAATAGTTCCTGAATGATTCATTGTTTTGTGAATTATTAAATAACTCAGTCATAAAGACAGTCGCTTGTTGCGTCCCTTAATGAATTAGCTTTTTTAAACAAGTTCGCTTGAATGAATGATTCAGTGACTCACTCATACTGTTTTGTTCATGAATGAATAAACTTGTTTAAGCAGATTAGTTAAATCAATGTATTTAATAAATTAATGTAACTGTAATGTAAATTAACAAGGTATTTAAACGGATCCATTAAATGAATGATTCAAGGACTTATTCATAAAGAAGCCACTTGTTTAGTTCCTGCATGAATTAGTATTTTTGGTCTCTCATAAAGATAGTCTGGTATTTCACAAATTTATTTGCATTCTTAAACAAATCGCTTAAATGAATGATTCAATGACTTGACTCGATCAATGACTCAAAGTGTTGTTTCATTTGTGGATGAAACAGAATGTTTTTGAACACAACGATTGAATGATTCAAAGGCTTAATCATTTGTAGGATATCAGAGACCGAATCAGACCATTTAAGAATCGAAGAATCGATCAGATTGGTGTTAGAACCACCAAAAGAGCAAATTCCAAGGAAA
>JAFVLL020031660.1:0-30362 GCA_021397915.2 Tor tambroides
ATACTGTAAATGTAAATACGGTAATAATACTGTAAATGAAAATACAGTAATAATACTGTAAATGAAAATACAGTAAAGCCATTATTATACTGTAAATGCAATTACAGTAATAATACTGTAAACCTTTTTACAGTATTTTACTGGCATCCAGCTGCCAGTAAGTTACTGTAAAATTTACAGTAATCTTTTTACAGTGTAGCATTTTTTTATATCCCAAATATACACCTTTAAATCATTTTTACACAGTTTTTCCATAATTTGACACAATACAATTATTCTGTATAAAATGGATATTTTTTCTTCACGTCTCATATATCTCAAGCTTTTCACTGACACTGTGGTCACAATAATAACCAGGTAGACTATTTAATAATAATAATAATAATAATAATAATAATAATAAACATTAGTAGAAAAATTGTTGGGAAAAATATGATAAAAAAAATTTAAACAGCTTTGATAATGAATTCACTTCTATTAATGTTTCCAGCTTGATATCAGGCACAAAATTATGAGAAAATGTCTCTTTAATATTTTCTTAGTAATATTTTAATTAATTTTTTAAATATTACTTTCTTGATGTTACTTTAAAACTGTTCAAAACTGAACCAATGTGAGTGATAATGTTTAATCCACCATGACAGTAAAAGGAAGTAATGGCCTTCGCTCAGATCAGGCATCAGGCAGCCATAAACACCAGACACAGAGAGCATGAAACTGTCATTCACTTATGTCCTCACTCATGAATTATTCTCACTGCTGTTCCCTCTTCATGTTCATAATATATTAGCCAACTCAGACATGAGCTGTGTCAGACTCTTATGAGATGTTACGATTGCCTATATTTATTATTATTCTGGCAAACACAGGGAGTTATATCATTCTGTAGACCAGAGGTCTTCAACCCTGTTTCTGCAGACCCACTGTCCTGAATAGTTTAGCTACAACCCTAATCAAACACACCTGAAGAGGCCAATCAAGCTCCTCAAGCCTGCTTGAAAATTGCAGGCAGGTGTGCTGAAGCCGGTTGGAAGTAAACTTTCCAGGAGAGTGGGTCCCCAGGAGCAGGGTTGAAGACCTCTGCTGTAGACCATCATTTGATATTGGCTTATTGACATTAAAAGCCTCCATTTTCTGATGACACAAGTACAAACTACAAGGGCTGTTTAATGATTGGTCAAGAAGCCAGTTGTGCTGCTGATTATTTATTTTAGCCTATTCATCACAATCTTCATCACTGCTGAGTCATTTTTGTTTATTGAGTGGCTTAGTAATTGTTATTTATTTAGTTTTTTTGTTTTGTTTTGTTTTGTTTTACTGACAATATATATGATAGGATTTTCTTATAATCTTAAATAATCAATGGATCGGTACACTAAATTAAATCAGTATCTCCCATATGAGAGATATACCTTTTTTATTTTATTTTATTTTATTTTATTTTATTTTACTCCAAGAAGACTAGTGACATGAAGCTAATAAGAAATGAGAAATAAATAAATAAATAAAACAATACATCAAGACATCACATAGCAGCTACAACTACATTTTTTTATTTTTCTTTCTGAGTCACTTTTAGGTCAAGACGAGGTAAAAGCAACTCTAAAACCTCTCTATTTTTCTATAACTGACCTCTTGTTCTCCACTTAACATTTTTTGTTCCCTTTTAGTGCACAATCGTTCTGTCCTCTTAGGAGAAAAGAGAGTGTTTTTTCTCCCATTGTAGGACCTCTGTTTGTCAAAAGACCTTGAAAGA
This sequence comes from Tor tambroides, assembly GCA_021397915.2. Taxonomy (NCBI): domain Eukaryota; kingdom Metazoa; phylum Chordata; class Actinopteri; order Cypriniformes; family Cyprinidae; genus Tor; species Tor tambroides. The sequence continues at coordinate 1,757 of JAFVLL020031660.1, forward strand.
GCAAACATAAACAGCGACAGATCGATTCTGACCTCTGCTGTCATCCACTTTCGTCCCAATTTTTTTTTTTTTTTTTTGTATTTATGGCAGAGTGAGAAAGAAATATTTCTAAATTTGCTAAAAATATCCACCAAAAATGCAGATAAAGTGGCTATGATTTATCAAGCGCTATGGAGAAGTGCTGTCTCAGTGGGAAATGGTAAAGATCTGGGGTTAGCATCCCACTAAGTGCTAATTATTACAGATAAGGAGATACTGCGATGCCTAATAAGGGTCTGATTCATTATTCATAGTTTCTGGTTACAGTGTTGGAGGTTGGTAAACCAGAATGTCTGTGAGAATAAAATATTACCTGTTGGTTGTGATTCCTTGCATTTCTGCTGAATGGATTTACTGTGAATAAGTTGTGTGGATTTCTAATGTCTAATAGATTTTACTGACTTAGTGCTAATACTTATTGCTAATATTTATTTAGGTCTGTTTATTAGAATTATTATGTATGTTTGTTAGTTTCATGTGAGTGGTCTGACATTTCCTTTACAGGATTAAAAACATTTTTACCTTACCTTACCTTACCTTAACTTAAACATAGTATAAATGTGTTAAATGAAGCAAAATAATATGCTGTTATTGATAGCACAAAGATGATTCAAATTAGCAAAATATTTAATAAACAATTTCTATTAAATAATTTTAAAATATAAAATAAAGTTAGATAAAATAATATACAATAAAAACATTTTTTGGTGTAGCATATACTGTAAAGTCAAAGTTTGGTAGCATGAGAAGCTTTTTTTTTTTTCTCCATTGTTAGCTATTCAGAAGAAGTGGTATGTTGTTATTGAGGACTTTTTGTGTACTTTAAGCAACGACATGTTTGCATAATACAGGCTGCATATGTCAGTCAAGCAGCTGTCATTGAAATAAATAAGAATGCTAATGTATTGCTCTCTCCAAGTACTATAGACCCCATTGCTGTATCACAACATCCTCAGTACATATTGCATCCCAACCAACTATCTATATCTCCTGAAATATGTTTTTGCCTCTATTAAATCATATTTCCTAATCAGAATAATTTAAGTAAAATTAGAGTTTAGCTCAGAGAAAAGATAAACAGAAGGATGAAGGAATTCATACTAATTTTTCAACAGTTTCGTTATCCCTTTTCATTTATTAATCTCTGAACAAGCAATATTCGAAAATGGTTGCTTTCATACTTGAAAAGATTTTATGTGCATACTTCATTAAAGCAGTCAGGCATGCTGTGTAATACTGATAAAGTATTTGGGAATTCTTTATGTTGGTTTTTCTTTATTTTGTCCATTTACAAAGGTAAACTTATCTCAAATAAAACAGTGCACTAGTAATGAATAAAGAAAACTGTTCGTACTCAGCTGCCTTAAACATGAAAAATGGAAAAAGACACTCTAAACACATTAAAGAGTTCTGAATATGTGCAAGACTAGTGTCTTTCTCTTTTTAAGACCTTTCCCATATTTCAAGGAACGAATTATAGTACATATTATTATTCTATGTAAATACATAAATAATTGGTTAAATAAAAAACAATCAGTCCACTTCTACAGTTGCTTGTGCAGTTCATAGGTGCATGTTTAACTGGATTAGTTACGTTAATTAAAATATCTAGAATACAAATCATCTGAACTGCGAGTCTGTTCATCTTGAAATATTTATGTATTCTCTAGTGTTATAATTTGCCTCGGCAGAAGTTGAAATGGTATGTGTGTAATGGTGTGTGACACTTTAGTATATGACAAATTCATTTCTTTTCATTTATTAACAGATGCAATGAAGTTGCATGTCAGAAAAACTAAATCAAAGTGATTACTTAATTCAGTCAAGCATCTTTTACACATTTGTAGCTGCAGGCATAAACTGTGACTGCATAACCTTTGTTGTTTGTTTACAGTATGGTCAATTGTGACCTGCCACCAGTAGTTTACTTACATCTCAAGTAATGTATGGTGTAAAGAAATGGGGAGAATTCCTTTATTTTTCATCTGCTGAAGTTGGCTTAGCTTGAGCTGATGTTTAATTAGCTTTGTTCACAGCCTTTGCATTGTGTACAAAGCTAATTGGTTTAAAAAAAAAAAAAATCCGTTTTTTTTTATCAGGAAGAAAGGGTGCAGAAAATATAATATGCAAATATTATGCAGAAAAAATTAAGATTCACATCCAGCATAAAAAGAACCTAGTCTAAGCCTCAGACTTCATGCCCACGGACCACTGGCTGACCATCTGATGCAGAAGGCATACAAAATGTTGTCATGAGATTGTTTGAATTCTGCTGCGTTCTTTAACAATTGTGACGCCAAATCCCCCCATAGAAGAAGAATGCTGTTGTGGTTATAACTGTGCCAATGAGTGCTTATCAGATCAACAAAATGATGGATTTTCAAAAGTATTTTAAGTTAACAATGATTGAAAAAGACATTCTGAATGAATCAGTAATTTATCAACTTTACGTTTTCGTTGTAAATTGAATCTAGTCTTGGTTGCAAACAAGTTTCTCATTGAAACACTTGAATTTACTGCTCTGGGAATCATCCTACAGGTCTGCATAAATATTTTTTTGTATATATGTATATCAGGATTTGGTTTCAGTTTTAGTATACCAAATTCAGCTCTTCAGTTTGTATAGAGCTCAGGAGGTTGACGTCATGCAATCTAAACTAGAGCGGCTATAGCACTGATATCAACAGTGGTCGAATAGTAATTTAAAACCAGACTATTTAGACCTTACTAACCTTACTATTTCAACATGGTGGACAGCTGCTGTGTTCCAGGATGCCAGAACAGGCGGGGGAAAGCTAGGGTTGCCAACTGTCCCGTATTAGCCGGAACGTCTCAGCTTAATTTATGTGTCCCGTACATGACCTCCCTTGGCCCGTTTCTTGCCCTCACGCAGTATTCATTAAGTAAATCAGAAAACCCTGAACATAACTGTTCGAAGAAGGCTGCGAAATCCTCTGCCGGCAGGTCATGCTCCTGCTTCACAATAAGCGGAGCTCACTCTAACGTCAATTCCTTGTGTGTTTTGACTTCAGTAAATCAGTTTTGGCAAATACAAACAAAGTGATTATTTTTCATGAGTCCAACATCCAGCCGCGTTAGAAAACATGCAGTCAACCCGAGACATGATCAATAAGGGAAGCTGTCTTTCACTATTGCAAAATAGAGAAAAAACATATTACATTTAAGTAACTAATAGCTTCTTAACCTTATTCGTAAAACACACAAAATGACCAATAAAAAAGAGTCAAGCACCAAAAGCAGCCCATATCAAATATGCTTACGTGACTCTATATATACACGATTGTCCCATAAAGGGGAAGTCATTTTATCATATTCCTAAGGATCCCGATAGATGGCTAAAATGGTTCACTGCAATAAAACGTGCTAACCAACACAAAATTTGGGATTAAACAGGTTACGATTTCATGACATTTATGATGTCTATACTCACAGTGATATAGCTACTATATAGCGAAATTCAGGTAACTGCAACGGCTTGTGTCAAAATATAAGATTGTAGAAGAATGTGTCAGTCTGCTCACTAAATGAGTTTTGATGGGTTCAGGGGCCCCTCATTATAACTGATATGCTCCAGTGACACAGTCCCAGGGGACACGGCGCCGGCCCTGAGCTAAAGGATGATGATAGAGGCATGTGATAGCATCGGCAAGATTCACTCCACTGTCCTTATGGGAACTTAAAGCATTGCAGAGAATGATAAGTTTCCTTGAGGAAGAGAGTGACTAGCATGACTAGGTTTTGTGTGAGTTTGTGTGCCTGTGTACATGGGACATGAATGAATTCATAGGACAGAAACTGCAGAGTAACAGTAGTCTGCAGACTATGTAATAGAAGTGTACCTACCTGGGTATGAAGAAATTTGTTCTCAATAGATAAGTGTGTGTAGGCTGTCGATAGTGCGGGTTTATGGGTCAATGACAAAGAGTGTCCATGAAAAAAAAAAAAGAAAAATCTAGTTTAAAACACTTTCTTAGACATGTACACACTGTATTCACACTGATTTAGCATTTTCAAGAGATTTAAAGACTCTAACATATGGTGAAATCATGATATTTTAATTGATTCAATGCTTACAAGCATATATAATGCAATAATACATATGAGCATTGTGCATATTTTATTAATTTTAAATATTTATTTATTTATTTGCACTACATGACATTCACTAACTGCACTACTCTAGCCTTTGAAAAATTAATTATCTGATATTTTACTTACTGACCTTGCCTTTTTTCATATTTCTGCATTAAATATAAAATATATAAATAAAAAAATATATATTTTCATATGTATTTTATACATATACACATAAATATCATGGGGTGAACTACACCAGCACAGTTCTTTTGATACAACACTCTTCGACACAAAACAAACAGACAATACTCACAGTCTCTAATTCTCACTTAATAAATATACTGTAAACACTAACACAAACTCTGTACAAATCAAACTGATTAGAATGCAAAATGGCTGCTGAGAAATGATGCCATGATGTTGTGATTTTTAAAGCACTGTGCACCAATCAGAAGACAGCAACAATCAGCATGCAGGAGCCAATCTGATAATGTTTCCGATAACACTCCCAACACAATGGAGAAATAACAGAACAAACCATAGAGTCATAACAATATGTATATACAGTGAGATGGACATGTGCTTTGAATTAAAAATTAAAATTGAATTAGTTATTTCTAAAAATCAAGATGCCTGGGTCATACCATACAGTACAACTGACCTCATATTATAATTAAAAGTCTCATTAAAAGAATTAAATTACTGAAAGGAAACTTCATAATTCACATCTTTAGTATTTTCTATATAGTTTTAGTAGAAATATAGACTTACATTCACAGCTGCCTCACAACAGCAATACTGCTTGTATTAAAGTGTTTATCTTTCGTCTATATTTCAACTGAACCATATGAAACCATTTTGAAAGAGTTTGAACTGCCATTGCAGCACTTGATGTTCCACTTGTGGTTTCATGTTCACATGAATGTTCTGTAACAGTCCTCAAACTGAGTTGTTTGGGATCACTTACGTCACAGTATAGGCGAACATTTAATCTATACGTTAGGGTGTTTGGAGAAGTGAAAGATGGCGAGTATTAACTCGACCAGAGGGGGAAGTCAGATGCTGGATTACCATTTGAGGAGCTATCTAAGAAACCATTTATATCCCGTTGCGCTCTGCCTATCTCAGCCGGCCAATTACCGTGCCATGAAAAGATGTATCTCCGGTTCTCCGACAAGCATGGAAATGTTCTCTTGCTTTTCATCTTCATGATCGATGGTGCTTGAGACCATGTAATGTATCATGCAACATGGGTTTAATTTTCACCGCTCTGCTTTGGTTGCGATTTGAAGGTGAGTTTTGGCTGAATAGTTGCGTAATGAATGAGCGAGCAATGGTGGATGACTTGTGTGCCACCTGAGGTCTGCTTTTATTTCACTATCAGCTTTAACATATAGTTAATTTAACGGCTGTGCTTTTTACGATGTACACATTACTGAACTGATCGATAGTGTCAAATGGCTGGCTCAAGACTGGTTTAAAGAGATTCTGTGCACTAACTGACCTTTCATTAAATACATTTCAGATCAAAACCACGCTAAATCTTCTGGAGTGACATTATAGGTATTTTAATGGTCTGGATTACTGCATTATTCCCTGCTGAATAACTGCCACATTACAGCCAAACCTCTGATCTTTAGAGTCCAGTCTGTCTCATAGCAGACCATTCACATGTTGTAATATTCATTAAATGTTCTTTCTTAATATAAAACTGTGAAGATGTGGGAGGAGATGTCATGTAATTTTACTGCCCCTGTCACAAACCTATGATCTCAGTCCCTCCAAAGACTAAAACCTGCCATTGATATATAGTGTCCAGTCACCTCATGACCAGATGAGCATCTCTGATCACCAGCACATTGGACTCCACTTAAGCATGTGGTAGACTGTATGTCTGGCACCGTCATCCTTAGGGACTCATTAGTTTGTCTCAAGTTGACAATAATTAATATTTTTAAAGGAAAGGTGAAAGTACTGATCTGGTGGAAGTTTAAAGCTATCTTCTTGTTTCCCTCAGCATCGATCTGAAATGTGGAGACATAATCTGGCCTTCTGTGTGTGAGAGGGTGAAGGTGGTTAAAGTTGCAGTTAGATGTAGATTAATTAAACATATGTATAGCCAACTACACCACCTTGGGAATTATAAACTGTTACAATAAACTGTTATAGACCTTATGCAAAACAAGTGTGCAGCCATCTTTAGAATTTTGTCTCTGAACTTCTGTTTTTGTGGTAGCTCTATAGCATCACTGTTGAAGAGCAATTAGCTGGTAAAGTGGATTTACTTATTGTAGAGTTAATGGAAGTTATCATGTGCATTTTAATGTTCAAAGCAGATGTCATAACAAATGCCACTAGACCGGGATGATTTTAAAATGTTCTTTTATAAATTCAGAGGACCTTACCTTCACGCTGTGGAAATACAAACCGGAACAGAAAAGATAGCTATATAAGAATACATACAGTATATATGATTATCATCAGAGAAAAAGAAATGGGTTCTGTAATCACCACATTATTTAAATCTCCACAATTATTAATAATAATAATAATAATAATAATTATAAATTATAGTTAATAATTATTTTGTTTGAAAATATATTAAAGTTAACAGAATAAATATATTAATAAATATGTTAAATTGTTAAATATTAGAATAGAGTATTTTTATTCTTTTTAAATTATATTTTAATTTATTTATTAAATTGTTTAAGTGCATTAAATTGATCAAAAGTGACAGTAAAAACATTTAGAATGTTACAAAAGATTTCTGTTTCTAATAAATGCTGTTCTTTTTGACTGTCTATTCGTCAAAGAATCCTGAAAAAAAGTAGCACGGTTTTCACAAAAACATATTAAGCAAGACAACTGTTTTCAACATTGCTAATTCTTGAGCACCACGTCAGCATATTAGAATGATTTCTGAAGGATCATCTGACACTGAAGACTGGAGTAATGACTGCTGAAAATTCAGCTTTGTCATCACAGGAATAAATTTACATTTTAAAAAAGTAGAAAGTAGGTATGTCAAATGCTAATAATGTTATATAATTATAATGTTTTTACTATGTTTTTGATCTAATAATACTATACACTATATTAAAAATGAAGACTTGGTTACATCTAAACAGAGTACTAAGAATATCAGGCATGAACAAGAGGTGCCACACACACCAACAAATGCACGTGTTTATAATTATAGGTCAAAATTGTTGGTTGCATCTGGTTATCTTACTGATGCTCCCTGTATCAAGGCTTGTGCTTTTAAAGGAGTTTCAGCCTTTTCTCACATGAACTAATCTGTTATACATGTCACCAGTGAAGCCTCAAATAATGAAACACAAAAAGAGCGAGCTGTCCCAGTCATGTGAACAACAATTCCCACAGGAGTCCTAGTTTTCTCAAGAACTGACTAGACTTGGCAGACCATTGTTCCATGACCACCCTGCTTGCCTGACACTTCCACAACATACCTGCACATCAGCACACTCCAGCAAACACCTGAGCCACTTATCCCAGGCCTTTGGGATTAACCATGTCCACACTTCATACCTTCACCATATTTTTCCAGAGTTGTGGACTATAAACATTCCTTTGGGGGGAATCTGGATCTTTTGTTTGCGCATCATTCATCTGCCAGAATCCATGTAAAGATGCTGTTTAGCAGCTTCAGTTTGTATAATATAATTCCAGTCTGTCTGTCATACTCTAGAGCAATTACTAGAACAGCAAATGACAGGGCTATAAATCACCCTCAAGCCAAAGTTCAGGCACTAACAGAGAACAAGTATAGTGTTGTGTGTGTAAAGCCAATAATGACATGGCAGATTGGGGGCCTGAGAGAAAATGCACAGGACACAATGTACAGTAAACATACATAGCATAGGTTTAAAACTAAACATGAACATCTTCATTGTTGAATACAAAAGACCTTCACGGTACTTTATTACCAATATCATTTTGAAAATATACATACTGTAGTTTTATTCCAAGAGACTGCATCTATTAAAAGCTTCAATTCACTGCTCCACTCTCACAAATGTTTTTAATGTAAAGCAATAGTTCAAGGTATAATTTTATCTGGATCTCATTAAAATAGATTCCAATGCAGTTTCTCATCCTTGCGATAGTGCTGGGGACATTTAAAAGTAGCACATTACATGATTGCATTAATACATCATTTTTTATGGAATGGAATGGAATGCATTACTTTTTTCTTATGAATAGCTGGAACAAAAGAGCAAAAAATAATTGTATAAGAATGCAATAAAACAAACTTCTTTCAGTTAGATGCCAAGGCAACTTTACAAATTTTTTGCTTAGTTTAAATTGAAGCACTAAACTAAGTAAATAAAATAAATAAAAGCTAAAATCAGACTAACCCTAAAATGAAAGAATAAGAATAAGAATAAAAATAAAAATAAGAATAGTACAAACGCACAAAATTAAATTAAATAAACTACAAAAAAAAAAAAAAATTACAGCATGTAAAATAAAATCTAATTCAAAATATTAATAAAAACTACAAAAAGTATATAAATATTACTAAAATAACACTGTTTTATACTAGGGGTCTCTGAGACCACAAATCAAATTTCAGGAAGAAATAAAATATCTTATCAACTAATTTATAATAAGGAACCATAATAATAATAATATATATATATATATATATATATATATATATATATATATGTATGTGTGTGTGTGTGTGTTGATTGTTGTCATATGAGCTTTGAATTTGACAGAAGAGGGACTGACCTGAGCAATTCATCCACTGGCAGTGAGGCTCATTTCCACATGCTTCACAAGATGTCAATGAACCACAGTCTACAACTGCAAAAGAAACCACCCATTAATAACATATCTTGCATGCCTAAAAAATGATCACTGAGACTTCCACCGAGCATGTCATATTCAAGCAACACATTGGCATTTTAATAAAGGTTTTTTGTGATGTTGACCTAGATTTGTTGCCAGAGTATGTGTCAGCGTTATCTCTTGGCCTTTAAACCTAACAACAAGGAACACTGAGTGACCACAAAACATTAGTAAAACATTCTCCAAGTCTCTAGCTGAAACAAAATGGAGTCTTGCCCACTATATGCCAACCTAGAATCTTTTCTGCTAGTGAATTGACACATTTAATCTTAAATTGTGTAGATGAGGAGTAGCTAAACAGAAAAACTGGCAAGAGGACCAATGAGTCTTGTGACCAAGTGAACATGATCTCTGGCAAATCACACACAAACCAAGGATGTTTAAAAACATAGCGACAGGCTTAAAGCTGCTGTGATACAGAAGTGACAGCAGATTTTTTTCCCCAAATTGCTTGTGTAAAGCATTATCACAAAAGAAAGCCCTGCATACATCTCCAGAGTGAAGCCTGTCATTTTCACCAGAAGGTCCAGTTAGAACATTTTGATAAAACATTACAAGGTCAAAACATATACATAATCTTATTGTGAACAATTAATCTAATTACATGCATTAAATAGATAAACAGTGAATTTGGTTTTCATGCTGGACCCAAAATGGTTGCCTACTAGATTTTAAGACACAGCCCAAGTATTATTTTAGCCCTTATATAATAATAATATTTTTTTTATTATTATTATTTTATATGTATGTGTGTATTCTTATTTTTTTTTACTATTAGCCCTTTTCCCCCAGAGAGAGAGAGAGAGAGAGAGAGAGAGAGAGAGAGAGAGAGAGAGAATTCTCTGGTTTATTTTACAGCCCAACATGTGATTCTCTGGATAAATATAGATCTTCACAACGCAGTAGATCTAAATGGAAGCAAAGCCACGAGACAACAAAATAGAAACCCTGATGTATTGGATTACATAACAGTGGCAAGCCAGCGATCATCGTGAGACACTCGTACGATAAGTAATTAATTATTTTAGACAGGTTTTAAAAAAAATTGTCCTAGTTTGAGTTCAGTATTGAGCAAAATCGAAAACACAGATGGTAAACTTGAATCACGAAAAAAAAAATCGTAACGAGGCCAAAGTGCATCACCCGCGTTTAACAACATGTTCCTAAGGTAGGGAATCAATAACCGGTTCTTTAGAATGATTCATTCAAAAATAAAGGCAAAGAAGATTTTAGTTCTCGAACCTTCCTTCGTCGGTATGGAAGGAACACCGTGGATTCCTGTTACTACACCACAACTGAATCTATAGCGCGATACATACAGCACGACCAGGAAATTCCAATTCAAGACCAAATGACTCTTAAGAATCAGGTATTTTTGTTGAATCAAACACATAGAAACCGACCAAAGTAGTTCGATTCCTGAATAAACGACTCTTGGGAACCGGTTCTTTTTAGTAGATTAAAATATGCAGGGTGGTCAATGTAGTCAGATTACCGTGCGAATGATTCTTATGAGTCGGTTTATTAAAAGGTCTATCTACATAGACTTTTCAAAACGAATTTATTTCTTAATAGTTGTATCCGTTCTTTTGAAATCTAAAATGACCTCGTCATTTGGCAACAGACTGCCGAGGGCAGTTGATGCAATAAGAACTCAATCATTACCTATGTATTCCTCAAAAGTACAAAAATAATTCGTTATGGAATCGGAATCGCAACCACTCCTAATTAAAATCACAGTTAAGGTGTAGCCGATGGCGTGATAGAGACTGTTTTGGTTTGCGTTGTGCCAACAGGACTCGCTGTTTCACTGTTACATTTACAGATTAGAAATCCACTCACCCTGCGCAAATCCCTTGCTTGTCAACGATCCGAAGAGTGCTAGTAATATTGTCACGAAGAAAAGTCTCCAAAACATGGTGTCTAATTGGTTTATTCTCAGTCCTCGTTCGGGCGTTCAGGTCGAGCTGTCTGCAGTTTCACTCTGGTGCTGCTGTGGATGTGGCTGCGCTTCCTGCTTTCTGCATCACGTGACTGCTCCTTTTCCTCATTGGATGACAAATGTGGCTTGAAATTATGAGACAAAAAACTGCTTTCCTACAGGGGGCGCTTGGCGGCTCACAAACATAAATCTTCCATTGAGCAGCAATCAAATCTCAGGATGTTTTGTGTTTGATTGGAGACATTTGTTTTTGTTTTTGTTGTTTTTTTTAAAAGTGCAACCGTTTAAAGGTATTAATTCCTAGGACTGGTACTTGACATGCAAACAGAAACCCGCACAGACAGCTGCTATAAAATGAGTTGAGTAAGAGTTAATCAACAAACAGTCGTGATTGGCTCATCCTGACTGACGCCGAGAAAAGTAACATACACCACGTGCTACTTTAACCGCAATGTAGGTAATATTTTACCATCAAATAATGACACCGTGAAACTTTAATAGCATTTGAATTGAAACACACATTGAAAATTTTAAATATGAAAAATATTATTTAGACCTCATCGTATCTAACCATTTTGGCATTTGGGCCGCTAAGCCCCGCCTCATTTTAGACCTCGTTTCATGCTGATGCTAGCCATTCCACTACCTTATTGCCACGTGTTTGCCTCACACTTCCTCCCAAATGTTGCCATGTATAAAAATAAAGCTCAACTGGCGAAACCGTACCTGCAATATGAGTTTGGGTTATTAATAATTTGTAGAGCGACCGTTCCAACCACTATAAAGTACTTTTACCTTATGAGCCTTTACCAGCCCTCCCAACAAAATGCCGGTGAGTATTTTATGACATGCCCACAGGTCCATATCTCCTGAGTTTATTTTGCAACGCCATATAGTGCTCAACCACTCACTTATTTCTGAGACATAAGACAGCTTTACACACAACTTTACCTGAATTTAATTTTAAAAAGACAACATTTCTACCAAAACTAAGTACTTCCAAAAGGTTATAAAATGTGGAAAATATGGTTATTCAGTTTAAATCAATTCTATTATTTCAATTCATTCATTTATTTTAATAAAAATTATATGACATAATTTTGGTATCTGACCTTTGTTGGCCCATATTGAGTGATAGGCAAGAAAACAAAAAATGTGAGAAACAGGAGCAGGCGAATGCCTCTGAACATATTGAAGAGATCAATCCAAAATAATTCCTTGTATTGTGTCAGTTTGACAATATTTTGTATTCTAGCACTCACAAATCAGTGCACTGAAACTATTAAAATAATAATTTTTGTTAAAGTATTTTACCATGCTTTGACATTTCACCAGCAAGCAACAATTGCTGTAAAATCCCATACAAGTAATGATTAACATTTATCAAAACTGGTGTTAGTACAGAAGAAGGAAAAAAAACAGGCTTTGAGTTTTGTTGATAGGATTATAACATGGCAGATATTGGCTCATGATCTCTTGTTATGCTGCCGCCCAGTGGTCGAGTCCATTAAAAAAATGTGACATTTCTGTTGATGCGAAACCTTTTTGGCCAGATATAAAAAAAAGAACATTTATACGCACTTAGTAACATAGCAAAATTACAAATACAAGAATATAACTGGACAAAAATATTATTGTGATTGCATTTCAAAATACAAAAACATTGATATTTCAACATTTTATGACAATTCTTAAATACAAGGTAACAAAAGAGCAGGGCTAAATCGAGAAAGAATAATATAAAAAAAACACGAAAAAAATCATGTATATCTTGAAAGTGTTATCGTCTTGGATTAAGATTTAACGTTAACAAAATTATCGTTAACAAAACGTAATGGGTCTACCTTTATTTCACACCACCTTATTTTATTGTATTGTAATATCAACCTTAAATCACCAGAGAGCAGCATTGTAATAAATATTGAACAGCATTTTTAGGCCTAGATAATCTATAGACTATAGTACAATCCAGTTGCATAGTTTCTATACCTTTACAATTGTTCAACTAACTGGAAATCAGTATCAGTATTTTTAGGCCTGAAAAATGTTGCCATTAGATAACATTGCATGTTAACTATTGTCTGCAAATAGACATGATCAAATGTAGAAACATTAGAAGTGTCGTTCTGTCAGCAGATGGCGCTGTATACTTTTACATCTAATTTACTCTCATATTGCAATTACTAGTCTGGTCTTTCTGAATAGAGTGCTTCTCTGTCAATGAATAGACAGTATATAGATAATATCCAGCCAGTCATTGCTACTTCACATGAGATACATATCAAAATATGTATTTTAGTGACAAACAGCCTATGTTAAATGTCAAGCATTTGTTTAATTGTGTTGTAATATCCATATGCATCTTTCATGTCTATTAAAGTATTTTCACAGAAAGAAGTTCATCCCTTGCTGCTTGCACCATGAAGCCTTTGTCTGAGGACCAAGCTCTTCATTCATTTTTATCTTTAATTTTGTCATATATGTGTCAATAAAAGAAGAATGTACTTTTAGGCCATACAAATTAATACGACCCACTCAAAATAATAATAATAATAATTTTGAGTGGTTATCTTTCACTATTCCAAAATGCTCATTAGAAATTTGGAACTACCTAGCTAAAAACCAGTTTAAACCAGCCTAAGATGGTTTGCTGGTTTAAACCGGTTTAAACTGGTCTCCCATTATGATTAACTTCGTTTTAGCTCGTCTGTTTGGCCTGTCCGCCTGGCCAAGTGGTCTTAGTAGTACGCATTCCTTTTACATTTTTTCTGTTCATTTATATGTTTATGTTTTAACAGAGTTTGAAAGTTTTCAGTGACAGAAAAAAGTTAAATCACAAATGAATCCGAGCTCTTAATTTCACCTACCGACCCTAGCCACCAGAAATCGCGTTCGTCTGAGGTAACCATAGCAACAGAAGCTTGCTCGAGCTTCCGTTCGGATCGGGTGTACATAAACATAATTACTGTCATTATTTATTACTTTTAAAACTCATTACAGATTTTTAGATTCATATAACAAGTTTATTACAAAAAAATAGTGGTTTGTTTACATTTGGTTGATATTTGGTTATCATGACAGTTTTCAGTCAGTCCACATCGTATGTGCCATTTGATATTTACATTCACATCATTAGCCTAATTATTTGACGAAGTCTGGTGGATCCCGCCCACTAACATATCAAAATGTTAGAGAGAGAGAGAGAGAGAGAGAGAGAGAGAGAGAGAGAGATCCTCTGGCTGGGCTGCACACTGATAACTGAAGTATATCATCAGTGCAGCAGCTGTCTCAGAAGGAGGTAAAGCTATGTCTCATTGACTCAGGTGAGTAATGATCGAATTCCTGTGCAGATGTTTCCATTGTTGCTTGTATTCTTGGTAACTGCAGGTACAGACAGATGTGCGGCAATGTCAGTCAGTGAGAGTACAGGAGGCATTACATCGTAATTATGGCTCATTTGTCATTGAGTTCAATCGATTAAGCCATTGATGCTTATAAATGCTGAATGGAAACGATAGAACAAGCGTAGAAACGAGTCTGAATGTATGGCATAAGACAGCTGTCTTTGCTATTACGCATCATATGGCACAATAGTTGTTTTTAGGCTTCTGTTTTCTCTCTTTCCCTGAATTTAGACTTAGATTAAGATTTTAGTGAGATGAGCGCAATTTATTTCTGTCTGAAAACAAGTATATCTTGTATATAGTCGCACTGAGTTTTAAGGGGACACAGTATCTGTGGTTCTGTGTGCAAACACACTGCATCCAGTAGTTGTGCTTTGACTATAAAGGCACGTCTTATAGTTTCATTCACTGTCAGTCATACGGTTGTCTGCGCTGTCCGCGGTGCTGAAATCGCCCCTGCAAGGACGTGAAAACGACGACCTCGCCAACAAAACTTGGGAATGATGCTCATTGTGACATTACATGTTTCTTCGACCAGTGAGTCTTTCGTTCGATAATAATTTAGCATAGACTGAATAATGACGTAAGTTTGTCTTCGTAGTTCACTCAAAGCTTCTGAAGTGTCACCTAACAGAGACCGCCGCGTATTTTGTTTTTACGTATTTTCATTTTTGGCTGTAGCTCAGAGTCTCAAACTTTGTATGTAATGTAATATTCGTACATTTGTCTGCTACTAAAATTAGTTTGAAAATATGCACCTTATTTTTAAACTATGTAAATGAATATCAAAAGGCTTTACAAAGGGTGTTGTTGTTACAGACTACTCCACTAGGTGAGCTCTAACAACAACTGAAAACATTTAAAATTTTGTGCACGTATTGTGGTAATCAAGTGTACTTGTTCAAATAATTATGCCACCCCACCCCGTAGTATTTAAATTAGTAAGAATATAACTTAAATATTTGAGTTCAAAACTGCAAATAAGTTTATAAAAACAAATGTAAAATGCATCAAATTTACTAAAAGCATAACAATTACGGAACTTTGTGGCCTATGCACTGTCACATTTTATGCAGTCTTTTGGGGAGAACTAAATGGGAAAGTTTTACGACCCTTAGACATAGCCTAGTATTTCTAGTTTTATACTGATGAAAAGCGTGTGTGGTTTTTATATATCAGATTAAACGAAAACTGTTGATATAGCACTTCTGTCATAGATCACACTGAAATTCTAAACCAAGCATAACCCATTTTATTTGTCCTATTCATCTTTTATATTTTACCGAGTCTTACAACTGTCATCTCAGCATTTAGGCTGGTGGTCAGAGTGATTTCACTCATGTAGCGCATTTTTAATTGGTTAAACTGTTACAACTAACCCTGTTACATCCCTCCCCTTACTGTGTCTCCATAGGTTGCATTGACCTTTAATGGATGCATGCCCTTAAAATGCTTTTTTATAATAGATGCACTTGTCTTCTCTAACTAACTCTGTGCTATGTTTTCTCAGCAGGTGTCAGGGCGCATTCATGTTGTCTCACGTGCGCATCATGGTCCCTTAATTGAATCTGGGACTGCAGAGAAACGAGCACTGCTGGCACGAGCAGCCGGCACGCTATGTCCGTCACTCAATGTGGAACATGGCACGCTTGAAGATGCCCTGGGTCTCGTGCAGACACTTTCCACTTTTCCTGTGTCTGTTTCTACCGACACTCTCATCTCATGCGCATGGGAACATATACAAGCGTTCGGCGGTCCAGCGTGCGGCGGCCCGGTCTGTCGCCCGCATGGATGGCGACGTGATCATCGGTGCGCTGTTCTCCGTGCACCACCAGCCGTCCGCCGAGCGTGTGGCCGACAGAAAATGCGGAGACGTGCGCGAACAGTACGGCATCCAGCGAGTGGAAGCGATGTTCTATACGCTGGACCGTATTAACGCCGACCAGAACCTGCTTCCCAACATCACCCTGGGCTGCGAGATCCGGGACTCATGCTGGCACTCTTCCGTGGCGCTTGAGCAAAGCATCGAGTTCATCCGAGACTCTCTCATCTCTATTCGGGACGACAAAGACGGATCTAAGTGGTGCATCGACGGGACCCCTTCCAACCAGCCGCCTCCTAGCAAGAAGCCCATCGCTGGAGTCATAGGTCCGGGCTCCAGCTCGGTGGCCATCCAGGTGCAGAATCTCCTCCAGCTGTTTAACATCCCCCAGATCGCTTATTCGGCGACCAGCATAGACCTGAGCGACAAAACTCTCTTCAAATACTTCCTCCGTGTCGTGCCTTCTGACACGCTGCAGGCGCGCGCCATGCTCGACATTGTCAAACATTATAACTGGACTTACGTGTCTGCGGTTCACACCGAGGGTAAGTCACTGGCAGGAACCTGCCGTTCTCACTCTTCCTTTTGTTAGAAGTATGAGACCTTTGAACAACTTTTCTAAACAACGTAAATGCCTGTCATGTGAATACAGGTACCCTGCATTGTAACATGTTTTCATTGTCCTTTTTTTTTTTTTGTCTCATTGGCTTTAATATTCGCACATTTGTTTGCTCAAAATGGTTGTATACTTTAGAAATCTACAAATGATCCCTAAACTCTGTAAATTAATGAATTAATGTGAGCAGGTGTCTTAGTAAGGGAGGCAGGAAAGTGTTTTAGCACTTTTGTGTTTGTTGTAACGCTTAAAAAAATGTAGAAGAACAAAGAGTTACTGGATGAATTGTAAATGGGAAAACATGGACATTTTAAATTTTGTTCATTAAAGTGATAGTCTTCCCAAAAATGAAAAATTCTTTCATTATTTACTCCCCCTCGTATCGTTCCAAACATGTATGACTTCATTTCTTTTGTGGAAAAAAAAAGACCAAACAGTTCTAGTTCCCATTGACTTTCTATTGTATCGACAAAAGTACAATGAAAGTCAATGGGACTGTTTTCTTGTCAACATTTTCAAAATATCTTCTTTTGTGTTCCACAAAAGAAACAAAGTCATACAAGTTTGGAACAACACAAGGGTGAGTAAATGATGACAGAATTTAAATCTACTTAAAAACTCTTCAAAATTTAATTCTAAACAGCAAAATAAATTGGTAACAAATATATAAAATGCACAGGGTAAAAACATAACAGTCCGTGTGGATGTGCAAATATATACAGTGTACCATTATTTGCAATATTTGTGGGTCCAGTAGAAGAACATTGTTACAGCCCTTCCTGTCTGGTCAGCTGTGACCAGATTTCTGTGTGGATGTTACATATCAAAATTGTTCTGTCATTTAACATTCTTTAACATGATTGCAAATCAAACTATAAGCCAGAGCTTTGACTTATACAGTATATACAGGTACAACTTCTGCTGTCACTTTAGGAGGGTGCTGGTATGATTGTAGCTCTTTTCTGTAACTGATTAGACTCCATGTTACAACACTCTCTAGTTTCCCTTACTTTGACTACAGGTTGACAGAATTAGATTAGGTTGTGTAAGTCTGACTTTGAATATAAAAGCGTGAACATATAACAGACAGGACAACGTTGTTAACGTTTTTAATTAAGTAAAAACAATTGAAAATTCTGTATTTGAAGATAATGAGTGCACCACTCTTTAAATGTACCTAAATGGTAATTCACTCCCATTAGAGTTGTAGTGCAAGTGGACCAAAGACCTTTTATTATTTGCATATGGAAGCATGCTTTAATGACTCAGTCGGTTTCTCCATACATAATGAAGGTAATAATGTATTCTTCCCTTCTCGCCCACAACACACACACACTTTTTGTTGTTGTTGTTGTTGCTCCCTCCAGCATTGTTGTGTGTATCACTTTCAATTCAGTTGGTGATTTGTTTATAAAATATCCAGACATGGAAAGCTTGTCTGCTAAACCACACATTGAGATGATTAATGTCCTCATAGGCCACATCACTTTTTTTTTTTTTTTTTTTTTTTTTGCTGATAGTGTTTTAATTCTCTTTTAGTAGCTGATGGAATTGAAAAGTAAATAAGGTCAAACATGACTTGGTTTATAAGCTCTTTAGTTTACTGTCAGCATACTTCAGTGAATAAAACACAATGTAACTGCTATTAGTAATGTCCTCCTTGTTTTCATATTTCATATCTACCTACTTCTAACAAGCATTTGTTAAAAATCTTAATATCCTAAAGTAAAGGGGCACCGTCAGACAGATTTAAATAAGCGATATAATGCTAATTATAAGTTCACTGCTCTGTTGGTTTGGTGATAAATAATTAGTAAGATGACTTTACCCACTCAGGAGAAACTCTATAATGGTTTATCAGGCATGAACTGTAGACTTATGAACACAACATCAGCAACTGTCTCAGACATCGCTGCCTGTTGCTCATAGTAACAGCAGAGATCTTTGATTATATTAATTACACAGCCAAATATATATTCATCTGTCTGCTTTAGAGACATTTTAATGGCCGTATTTAAACAGCCACCAGTTTGAAACAAGCTTGCATGAGAATCTTTAAAAAATACATAGAGTTCTATTGATGTAAATTCTGCTGAAAAGTCAAAAATAAAAGCCTGCTTGCTGGTTTTAACTGGTTTAAGCTGGTCATCAAGCCTGGTCTTCAGCTGGTTTGGCTGATCTCCCAGTGTGAGCAGCTGAAAAGTACCAAAAATCGCTTTAAAACCAGCAAAGTCGGCACACTAATTAGTTATCACCAAAACAACAGAGCAGTGACCTTTGAGTTTTAGATTAAAATGGTTTATTTAACACTCTGCTTGTGGTACCTCTCTTTTAGGACATTGATATATTTTAATTATATGAATCAAAGGCTATTAATATGACATCAGGAGGACATCACTAACATTAGACTAGCTTACTTTTTCAGCTGAAGTATTTGTTTCAAAGCAGGTTCGCATACTCTTAACAAAGCGTTTGGTATTTTTTGATCACTTTAAGTTAATTTGAGTTCAGTATCCTAACGCACAAGTCTGTTTTATTTTTCTTTGTTTTGTTTTTTTCTCTCCACACAATATATATTTTAGTTTAAGTTAAAGTTCATCATTTTCAACATATAGATTTCAGCTTTCTTTTAATTACCAGATACATTTTTTAATAGTTTTAGTTTCAGTTTAGTTAGCTAACAATAACAACACTGGTACCATGTGTCCTTCTATACCAAATACGTGGTTTAGAAAAAATAGATATTTTTTTCTATCAAACTAGAGAAGAGAAAAAGGAAGTTAAAAAGAGAGAAACCTAAACCTGCAAATACAGTTGTTCCAAACAACCTCAAGAAAGAGAGAAACGGAGTAAAAAGGAATTGTTAGAGAGCCACAGAACTGTGAATGTGCTCAAATTGTTACCCGTACACCCACACTACAGAGACTGAGCTCCAGACAGTCATCAGTGACCACACACCACTCATCTTTCCTGATTAGACAGTAGCACTGTTCTTCTCCTGAGCACAGTCAACAGCAGTAACCTCTGCTGCCTGCACAATAAGATGTAAATTTCGCCTGGCAGCCCAGACGCAGGATGGAACGGAAGATGTTTTAAGTGTACCGTTGTGAGCCTGCAGCTTTTGTACGGACCCGTTTCTGATTCATACAATATTTTGAAAAGGACACAGTATGTTCAAGTGACCTATTATGGTAATTTGCAGTAATTCTCAAGAGCACCACAAAGTATTATTGGTGTCCTACTTGTCTAGTTACAGTACAATGCCTGTGGAAAATAATTAAAGGATAATGTTCAGTCAGCCGGTCCTTACCGCAAAATAAACCCAGACGGGGTGATCAGGTCTTGAATCACTCTGAAGGGATTTATTACTTTGGCTACTAGCATAATAAATAAACAAATGGTTGTGAAATATGAGAAGAAGAGAGATATGATTCACTTAAAGGGATAGTTCACCCAAAAATGAAATTCTGTCAACCTCATGTTGATGTTTTTGAAAAATGTTTCAACTGTTTTTGTCTATAAAATTGAAATCAATGGGGTCCACTGAGCACTGAGATTTATTTATTTTTTTTAAATTTATCTTCTATTATTTCTTGAAATTATAAAGGTTGGAATCACATGATGGCGAATAAATGATGACAGAGTTTTTATTTTTGGGTGAACTATCCTTTTAAAACTAGCTATGTAGAAAATCTGTGTTTATCGGTTATTATACAAAAATATTTGATTACAGAATGCTGTGATCAACCAGTCAGAATCATGTATTCCAAAAAGGCATTTATATGTAATTTTTATATATGTGACCCTGGACCACAAAACCAGTCATAAGTGTCAATTTTTTGAAATTGAGATTCATACATTATCTGAAAGCTGAATAAATAATCTTTCCATTGATGTATGGTTTGTTAGGATAGGACAATATTTGGCCGAGATACAACTATTTGAAAATCTGGAATCTGAGGGTGCAAAAAAATCTAAATATTGAGAAAATCACCTTTAAAGTTGTCCAAATGAAGTTCTTAGCAATGCATATTACTAATCAAAAATTAAGTTTTGATAGATTTACAGTAGGAAATTTACAAAATATCTTCATGGAACATGATCTTTACTTAATATCCTCATGATTTTTGGCATAAAAGAAAAATCGCTAATTTTGACCCATACAATGTATTTTTGGCTATTGCTACAAATATTCCCCAGCGACTTAAGACTGGTTTTGTGGTCCAGGGTCACATATGTGTTTTTTAAATTTTATTTTGTGTTTTCATTCTAATTGTATGACGCCATTTGTATCCAAAATGGTGGTGACCATTTCTCCATTTCATGTTTTTCAGTTGCCTGTCTGCCTGTCATTTTGTGTCCTCCATAGTCAACTGTCATCCATTTCTTATCCTGGGCTCTGACTGGTCTGACAGGTGTTGGATCAGTGGCGGTAATCCATCCTCCATTCTGTGTCTTTGATTAAAGCTGCACTAGATTCATATGCGTTTTAGCCTATCCTTTATTAACCGTCCTACATTTTGTGTCTGAACACAGGTAACTATGGAGAGAGTGGCATGGAGGCCTTTAAGGAGTTGGCCGCAGAGGAGGGTCTATGTATCGCCCACTCTGATAAGATATACAGTAATGCTGGTGAAAAGCACTTTGACCGTCTGCTTAAGAAACTGCGGGAGCGTCTGCCCAAAGCCCGTGTGGTTGTCTGCTTTTGTGAAGGAATGACTGTCCGTGGCCTGCTGATGGCCATGCGGCGCCGTGGGGTTTCTGGAGAGTTCCAGCTAATTGGAAGGTAAGGCTGAAAAGCGCTCCGTTTCAGGGCAGGAGAAACGGCATCACTCATGAAGCTTAGAAATAGTTTGATCATGTTCGATCATGTCAGAGGAATAAATTGCAAGCTTTGAAAGAGACACAGAGGGCAAAGAAGTCAAAATGACACCCACACTGTCTTGCTCATGGTTATATCACAAGTGAATCATCTTTGATGCTTTTGCATATTGTGTGCAAAATAAGCAAATGTGATTCTAATACCGTGAATAATTATTAGTACATTTTACATGTTGCTTTAACTGCCTGTGCATGGGTTTCATATTATGGCGAAAGAAGAGCTGACATCGGAATGCTTGGAAGTAAGTGTTGCTACCGAATACACAAGTTTCCAAGGAAACCAGATGAGATTAAATATGGACATTGTGAACAGAGGCGCTTTTCACACTTTTCACCACTAATGAATAGTTTGTGATTCAGTAGCTGGCTCACAAATCCTTGGAAACTGCCTCCTGCCTTTGTCTTATGTGGTGTGAGTGTTTGAGTGTATGTTTGGGTGCGTGTGCCAGAGAGGGTGGTCACTTGTTTTTAGATAGGGATGGAAAAATGCTCTGGGCTGGGTATTAAATATTCAATCTCACAGCCTCTCAGGAAATGTTTCTGATGCCAAATAACCAGTAGGCAAGCAAAAGATGATCCTTGGTTCCCCAACAGTGAATACATCATGCAATCACTTGTGACTTGGAAATTAAGAATGTGCCATATGTTATTTGAGCGTTTTCGTATCAGGATAATATAGAGTAGACAGAGGGGGAGCAGAATCAAAAATGGGGTCTTATAAGTATTGTTAATGTTAACTAAATCTAAAATATTAAAAATGTGTTTTCAGTAATTGACATAAAGCTGAAATAAGATAAAGTATAAATATTAGATTAAAAAATAGACATGTTGCCTTGGCATAATAGTTGATGTACTGAAATTACTAAAAGTAAAATAAAAATAAATGTAAGCTAAATAGAAAAATTAAAAAATAATAATAAAAATGGCAAAAGCACATAACACATTTTTTAAAATTAAAATGAAATCTGAAAATTTAAAAATAAAAGCTAATTAAAAAATAAATAAATAAATAGTACAATAAGATACTAAAAAGATACTGGTCCCCATTAACCCCTATAAAATATTTTATTCTTTATTTGCTGCTTATTATTGCAAGCCTCTTGAGAATACTCTATTCTAATTAGTCAGTCGTGGCATGTGGTCAATTTGGTCAATTGGTCAAGCAGTCCGATGTTTGCTAATATTTGCAAAATTCGATTGCTGAGTAATTAAGTTGATTAATGTACAGTCAGCCAGTCATTATCGCAAAAGAAACTCCTTCATGAAGATACAAGACCCCCCAGATATCTCTAAGTGGATAGACAAATGGGTAACCAGTGTTTTAAGATATCATCATATAATCAAACATACACTTTCCGCACAGTTCTGGGTTTGATTTACAAAAGCTGTTATCCGATCAGTCAACTGTCTGATAGTGAAATCAGAGCAATACTGGATAATATTCTCGGACAGAATCCTTGCAGACTTGAAGATCTGGAAATGAATTGTAGCAGCTATCTTGTTTAATCTATATCAAGGCAACATCTATAGCCCACCCACGTATGATCACAGGCAGGCCATCATATTCAGCTAACAGACTTTCTAGGTCAAAACATTGTGTCTGGAGTCTGGATTTTCGTCTATTTTCATATTTGCATGACCCTGTCTCATTCAGTTTTCAGCTGGGTAATAGAAATGAACATGTGTGTTTTTATCAGAGAGGAAAGGAGAGAGTAGGAGAGACAGACAGACAGACAGCAAAACCGCTTTTGGGAACTAATGGAGATTTATTCATTAAAACACGTCTTGCATTGTCATGATAATCTGAGTCCAAGCCTTCAAGCCAAGACAGTTGATGATGTGTATATGAGATAAAGAAAGAGAGAGTGATTAAGAAAAAGAGAGATAGTATGTTTGGAGAGCTCTTCTGTGAAAAAGAGGATGAGGTCCAGGTGTTCTTCTCCTCTGCTTTGTTTATTCATAGCCAGCCCAACAGCAGCAGAAAAAACATTGACTTTGTAATTTCTAATCAACATCTTCAGTCTCACAGGCAGCTTCTCTTGAAAGCTTATTGGATTGGATTCCTCAGAAGTTGTTAGGCTACACTGGGCACTGTGTTTGCTTCTGCCTCTTGATGATCATGGTTCATTCCCGCTCTATTTTTTACTCCTTATTTAGAGTCCCATACAGAATGTGCCCCAGAGATATTTTCATAGGCACATAGTATTGCTCTCAGGACAGAAAAACAACATCAGCTCCTCAGTATTTCAGCTGTGTCTCAAGCACTGACAGGAATCCAAATTAAATGTTTAAACGGCAGCACTCTCCTCCCCTAGTGCCTTCTGTGTTCCCAGTCCCAATAATCCTTTTGCGCTTTCCTCCAAAAACTCCTTCTTGCCGCTCATTATACATTCAGTTAAAAGAAGAAAAAATATATATTTTCAGAAAAGAGAATTTGAGTGTTTCTTCATCTGCAAAGCTCAGCACCATGGTGATAGACTAATGTGGGTAGTTTATTAGTGTTCTGAGTGTTTTTTAAGCAATACTATACAATTCGTGAAATATAATGCCACATAGGTGGTGGATATATATACAGGGTGCATCTCAATAAATTAGAATGTGAAAAAAGTTCATTTTTCTTGTGTTATTTCAAAAAGTAAACTCTCTATATATTTTTTGTAGGATTCATTGCATGTAAAGTAAAACATTTCATCAAGTTTTTTGTTTTAATTTTGATGATTAGAGCTTACAGCTCATGAGAGTCAAAAATCCAGTATCTCAAAATATTAGGATATTTAAATTTGAGTTTCATTAAATGGCCATCCCTACAGTATAAATTCCGGGTATCTCTTGTTCTTTGAAACCACAATGATGGGGAAGACTGCTGACGTGGCAATGGTCCAGAAGACAATCACTAACACCCTCCACAAAGAGGGTAAGTCATAGAAGGTCATTACTGACAGGGGTGGCTGTTCACAGAGTGCTGTATCAAAGCATATTAAATCCAAAGTTGACTGGAACGAATTTGGGTAGGAAAAGGTGCACAAGCAACAGGGATGACTGCAAGCTTGAGAATACTGTCAAGCAAAGCTGATTCAAAGACTTGTGAGCTTCACAAGGAGTGGACTGAAGCTGGAGTCAGTGCATGAAGAGTCACCACGCTCGCTACCAAGCCATTTCTGAACCGGAGACAACGTCAGAAGCGTCTTACGTGGACTGTGGAGAAAAAGAACTGGACTGTTTGTCAGTGGTCTAAAGTCCTCTTTTCAGATGAAAGTAAATTTTGCATTTCATTTGGAAATCAAAGTCCCAGAGTCTGGAGGAAGAGTGGAGAGGCACAGAATCCAAGCTGCTTGAAGTCTAGTGTGAAGTTTCCACAGTCAGTGATGATTTGGGCTGCCATGTCATCTGCTGGTGTTGGCCCACTGTGTTTTCTGAAGTCCAGTCAACGCAGCCATCTACCAGGAAATTTTAGAGCACTTCATGCTTCCTTCTGCTGACCAGCTTTATGGAGATGCTGATTTCATTTTCTAGCAGGATTTGGCACCTGCCCACACTGCCAAAGGTACCAAAAACAGGTTCAATGATCATGGTGTTACTGTGCTTGATTGGCCAGCAAACTCACCTGACCTGAACCCCATAGAGAATCTATGGGGTATTGTCAAGAGGAAGATGAGAGACACCAGACCCAACAATGCAGATGACCTGAAGGCCGCTATCAAAGCAACCTGGGCTTCCATACCACCTCAGCAGTGCCACAAACTGATCACCTCCATGCCACGCCGAATTGAGGCAGTAATTAAAGCAAAAGGAGCCCCTACCAAGTATTGAGTACATATACAGTAAATGAACATACTTTCCAGAAGGCCAACAATTCACTAAAAATGTTTTTTTTTATTGGTCTTATGAAGTATTCTAATTTGTTGAGATAGTGAATTGGTGGGTTTTTGTTAAATATGAGCCTAAATCATCACAATTAAAAGAACCAAAGACTTAAACTACTTCAGTCTGTGTGCATTGAATTTATTTAATACACGAGTTTCACAATTTGAGTTGAATTACTGAAATAAATGAACTTTTCCACGACATTCTAATTTATTGAGATGCACCTGTATTTATATATATACTTTCACTTGGTAGGCAATATATTAATTAGTACAGTTTATACCCATTTTTCTGTTATTACTGTACATACTTTAAGTTTCTCCTTTCGTCCCTGAGAAGCCCTTTCTCTTTAATTAGTATCACGCTGCCTCTCAGCTCTGCTCATCCTGTGAGAATATTGCAAGTTTTTTTCTATAATAAGCTGTCATCTTGTCATTGTTTTTGAGATGTGTCTCTTCATGGATGGAAATTAGTAGTCTTATCAATGTATCCCATTCACCAGGGGCTTATACCATGGTATGGTATGGTATATTTCAGTTTAGTTTGGACCAAGCCCAGGTTTTGAGCAGTATGAAAGTGGTTCGGTTTTCCAGGGCAGGTTATGTTCTGGACCAATCAGCTGTGAGCAAAGTGGCACACCTCTGGCACAATAAATTCACTCCTACTTTTTCTCTTGCCCCAAAGTAAAGTTCACTAATTAAAGTTTTCTAAAGACAATATTGTTTTCACTTTTAGTGAAGATTTTTTAAAAATAATTATTTTATAAAATATTTATGTAATTATTGTAACCTTAACCTGTTACATATTACATTTTTACAGTCTATTACATATATTACATTACAATCCATTAATTATTAAGTGTTCAGTTATTATCCAGTCTTCAGTGTCACATGATCCTTCAGAAATCATCCTATGTTGATTTGGTGCTCAAGAAACATTATCTATTATCGATATCATTATTATCAATGTTGAAAACAGCTGTGCTGCTAATGTATGCATCATTCTTTCAAAAAGTATTCTTTTTTATGATCTTAAATCTTAAAATGTCAACCTTCTTACCATGGTATTATAAAATAAACAACTGATAATTGAAAAGTAATTGTTTGTAGAAATATAAGATTTAAATACTATTCCTAAGAGGCATAATTACATGTCAAAACAGAATTATATATGTATAATTCTATAGTACAGAATTTCCTGTAATTTATTATTTGTTTACAATTCTCAATAAATAATTTTAAAATACACTCATCAAACTGGAAAAGGACATCTGTTTCATAGTATGACCCTGCAACCACTGCTAATTTAAACTGACTTAAAGTGCATGACCTTATTTTATCTGATTTCAGCAATCAGTATTTTTTAATAAAGCACTGCGTCCTTGAGCTCGGTCCTGGCTTCACTTCTGCTTTTTGTGTAACCCTTTATGGTTTCATATTCTAAACTTGCCTTTTGACTTTAGCACAATTCTTTCCCACATTTGTATTTAAGTGGGTCATTTACTCAAAGGTGTGCTTGAACTCTCCAAATAGCTTTTCTTGTGAGGTTATTTTCTCCTCAAGTAATGTGGAGAATTGGATTCAGCATTTTTCAGTGCATTCAGTACTGCGTGATTGCCTGTGACCTCCTTGTAAAAGTTATCATCTGCGGATATTGCGGTTTTGTAAGAGAACCGCTCTTGTAAAGCCCCGCGGAGGCTAATTCTCAGGAAACATCTCTTTCTCATTAGCCCTCCATTTTGAAAGTCTTAAAAGATTTATTAGTCATGAGGGCGAGCAGAGAGTGAGAAAGAGTGACTTTAACAGGTTTTCGAAATGTCTGTATATGGGAAGTTCCCACATTTAGCTGTAAAATCAGTTAATTAGAGTAAAACTTAGGATGGAACTGTAAGAAGAGAGAGAAAAATAGTGAGATTTTGGCACAAAAACAAGCCTAGAAAGCAAGGTAGCTGGGTTGAATCAGCATTAATATAGACTCTGAGAAGCTGCAGATATAAACCTGTTTGTGTTGACCTGCCAGTCTTTTGTAGCGCTTCACAGGCGCTCTGAGGTCACTTTCAAGTCTTTAAGGTTCAAACAGGTACAGCGAAACTACATTAGAGCAAGGAAAGCCTGCAGGCATCCCAGCAGCCCTGTCATTTTGGAACTGTAATACACCACGTCCTGTAGGACTTCAAGCGCATCTGTTTGTGCTCAGACTGCTGTTGTAATGTTTAAGAGGTTGATTCTACACTGTTTACTTCATGTCACCACGCAAGTTTTCAAGTTTTGTCCCGTGTGAATACAAAGAATATTAAAAAGAGGCTGACATTGAAAGGTTTTGGGTGTGAATAGACTGATTTGGGGAGTTTAGGACATGCAGAGAGGACATGACAAAGGCTCATCATGTGTGTAAGTGAATGTGAAATTGAGAGAGAAAGTAATAGAGGCAGATGAAAGCTGGTGTGGGGTGAGCAAGAGCAGGCGTGATGGGGGCTCCCAGCAGCAATGCTGCTTGTGAAACACAGAGCCAGGCTGCTGCTAACTGGAGCGCCATGAATTAGTAAAGGCTTCTGGATGAGTTCTAATGGCCCTCAGCCTAAGCCTGCACTGTCTTACTCAGTCCTCTAGAGAGGATCGAACAACAGTCAACCAGAGCACGCATGCACAATATACTGGATTTGAATGAGTAATGAGAGAACGGAGGATAGGAAAAGACCATTGCCGCACATTGTCTGCATCCATATGCTGTTTTATCATCTGGTGAGGTTAGTTAATTACATCTTTAGATCTTTAGTGTGTCCTGCACGCAACAACAAACGCGCAGCACAAGCTGTGATGTTTGATTCTTGAACAAATGACTCTTATGAACCTGGGTCCATATTCACAAAACATCTTAAGGCTAAAAGTAACTCATAACCCGCCGATTTAGGAGAAAATCTTAAAAATAATGGGCATGTCAGTCTTAAATTTAGTACTCCTAAATTTTTTGCTCTAAGAGTATTTCACAAAGCATTTTAGCGCTAAAACTAGCTCCTAAATCTGTGAAACGTTAGGAGTAGTGAAGAGGACTCCTAAGTC